>QGMG01001138.1:0-11972 GCA_007825325.1 Lachnellula cervina
CAAGGTCTTATATAATAGTTTCGTCTACGCAATTTGCTCACGTCTGATCCATAGACTAGTCTGTTCACTTTGGATATATAGACTTTTTTAGCCTGTTCACGTCTGATCCATAAATTGCCTATTACGGCTTAGCTAGTTATATATATGCAATTTTACTTCGGATTCAAAGACATTCTATTCTCTTATAGTAAAACTACCTCAGTTTACTACTACCGGATTCATAGCTATTCTGTTCTCGCTTAGTTAAAATTGCTTACACTATATATATATACTAGTGTATCCGAGGCTTTAGGTAGTTTTAAGATTCAGTCCATGTTGGAATGTCAACTAGTCATATGATGTGTGTGTCACGTGGAGCTACGCTCCTTAGTCCCCCAGCCACCTTAGGTGGCTGGGCTATAGTATATAGGTGGGCTTCGCCCACATAGTAGTAGAATCTCTAAGCAATACAATTCTATATAACAACAGGTTATAAGCTCTCTTCCGCAGAGATATAATCAGCTATGTATATCTCTACTCATTGTAGAATCTGTCTAATCGCTTCCTAGGTGACCCTAAAAATATGTATATGCTCTGCTCTTCTGTATATATAAAAAGTGATCATTTTGCCCTGCAATCCAATTATATATGCAAGCTGCATTGCCTCTATGCAACTCACTGCGTGTTTTTCACTTCACTTGACTGTGAATAAATATATGAAGCATATGCTCTTATATATATACAGCTAAGTAATCCTTTTGCCTCGCAAATCTGATGAAAGTATATACAAAGCTGCATGCTTCTCTCTACGCATTCTATACAAAATCACCTACGTGTTTACTAAGTTTCGCATTGCGCTTAGATTTTTAGCTTAGTTAGTCGAGCATATATGTTCTCAACACTTTCTCACTCAGGGGAGACCGCGGATCCGTGCAATTGTACAATTTGATCTATGCGTCTCTCACTGCTATCCTAATGCCGCGGTTCTCACTTTAGGGGAGCTACGGCTATAGTAATTGCCATTTCGGCCTTAGACGATTAATTCTCCGCATTTAGGGGAGTAACTCGCCCGTCTCACTTCTCCGCGCTTCTATGCTAGGGTTGTCTCTCACTCTCACTGCAAAAGCAGGGGAGCATTTAGGGGCTTTGCAGCGATCGGACATTTTTAGACGATTATTTCCAGTGCTATAGTTCGGGGATGAACCTGTTTCTTAGCGTTCTAGCGCAGCCCTATATACAAGTTCTAGTGTAGTGTTTTGACTACTAAATATAATGCATTAGTCCTAGCATACGGCTTAATCTCGTATAGAGGCTCTCTTTAGAGTCTTGGCGCTTGTTTAGCCGTACCTCACCCGCACATTTTAACTATATCTCACCATATAGCCTCTACTATCTCATTTCCGAGCCTTTAGAATCAGCTCACTCTTATCTCGCTCTGCCGCAGATCCAAAAAAAATGCCGCAAGAACCGTCTAGACAATCACGAAGTCCCCTTGCAAGGGATCACTACAGACGTTTTGCTATAGTAGATCCTAGCAGATAAAGTCCTTCTGCGGGAGGTAAGAAACCAGTGAGAACAGCAAAACTGGTGAGACTAATAAGAGCATACCATATAAGTCCTACGCATACCCCTCTTATAAAAGAATCACTTCTGCAACTCGAATAGTCTTAGTCCAAATACTCTCTCTCTCAGCTAAATCTCGACCGCTAGTTATATTACCTCTAGAGCACTTTTCAAGATTCTTTTAATACCTTTTATAGTGTTCCTAATAGCAACTATTGTCCCTGCAATCCTCTTTCTTCTCCGAGCTCTGTTTTACTCTCTTAAGCCAATACAGTTAAGACTTATCACTCTATTGCAAGCTCTACTAAGCTTTTTAGTGCTGTGATACAATTATATCCACTACGCCTAATAGACCCACTATAAATTTAAGTGGTGATTTAGTTATTAGAGCATTCTCTAGTAAAAGCTTCTCCGAAAAATCCTTTAGTAGAGTCTTTTCCCTTACCTGAACCTACATTTTCACTAGCTTATATTCTCTCTCCTCCCTCTGCTAGGCTGTCTACTTAACGAATTAATAAACTTCTATATTCTCTTTCTATGTATTACCGCTATATTAACCCGCTTGCTTTGCCCTCTATTAGTATATATAGTCACTTCTTCTCTCTTTTTATATAATGCAAGCTAAACGCCTTACTCTCTCCTCCATCTAACACTTTGTCTAATACCTCGTCTAATTCTCTATTAGACACTTCGTCCGATTCGGACCCCTCTTGCCTAGAGCACTCTTAAACTCCAGCGCAGTCTACGTCTACGCCTATACTCCCTTGTCGGTCCGAATCATTCCCGAACGTCTCTATTAATACAATACTGCCCTATAGACTTAGATCTCAGCGCTAGCAATAAACAAACCGCATATCTTATAGTGGGACTATTAATTTGACTAGTCCCTAGTAAATATAATAGAATTACAGTCTAAGACAATAAGTGGGATAGGGATCGAGCTAATTCCGAAGCTTAAAGATAATAGTATAAACTAGTCAGATTTTAACCGATATCTTAAGGAGGTTTTTGCTTATAACAATTTGGACACTATAGTGAACGCAGCTAATAAGCTTATCAAGCTAACGCCTATTCTAGCCCTCTTAGCTAATGCTAATACTACCGCGAAAGCGGCTTATAAAGTTAGGTTAATAGTATATATAGCTGCAGTTATAGCGTATAATAAGTTAATAGTCCCGTAGAAGCGTAAGTAGAAGCAGGAGTATATAACTATTTGCAATAAATGCGAATTTAATAATTTTTAGAAGATTAAAGATATAAAATGCGTTTACACTATAATTTCAATGCTTTAGGCTAGTCGGCCCTCTAGTTATAGTAAGATTTGTACACTTTACTATTAATTTTATTATTTTACTCTTACTAATTGCTTAAGCATATCTGACTTCTCTAAGCAACTTGCTCAAATTAATATAGAACTATAAGACCTTTATAAACTTGCTCTCTTTAACTTATTTTAGCTAATTAACTACTTCCTTAATAGTCTCGACTTAGAGTACAAAATGTTTATTATATCTTTCTACTAAAATCACACTCTCTACACTAAAGAAGGGGAGCAATATATAGCTTAGACTAAAGTGGTTCAAGCTGTATATAATAAAGAATCCTATCTTTAGTCTAAGACTATAAACGCAGCTCTTATAAGTTATAGATATAAATATAGATATGAAAATAGATATAGCTATAACTACTAGAATAGCAAATAGTACTATACTAACTATAATAAGAAAGGTTATATTACTAATAAGTGTTTTAAGAAATTCCCCTACCTAAAGAAGGAGTTTAATCTATATAAGGCTAAATGTAAGAAGACTAAGAGAAATAGTAGCAGCAACTATAGTAATAACTATAGTTGCAGCTGCAGTTATAGTAGTAGTAGCAGTAGCAATCGCTTAAACAAACGCCGCTGCACCTCTAATACATTAAATTCAGGGGAGACACCTGCTAATACAGGCGTAATATTATTCTTATATTCTGTAATTGGTTTCCCTATTGCTAGCTACCTCTCTTCTACTAATAATACCGCCTTCCTTGCCCCTGCCTAGGCCCTCTAAAACAAATAGATTATAGACTTAGGCTATACTAACTATATCACTAGCACCCTTTTGTATTTTAATAAGACTACCTTCAAATATAGAGACTATAGTGCTTATAGGAGTGTTAGCGGCTTAGTTGCATTTAAGGGTATTAGTATAGTTTATATCCTAATTCCTAATACAAATAGTAATCCTATTACCTTTAAGCTGACCGATATTAAATACTATTCTAGGATAGGTGCCTTTAATCTGATCTCGATATTGCAGCTCTTTAAGAAGGGCCTTAAGCCGGTCACAACTAAGGATCTAATCTCCTAGCCTATTATTAGTAGCTATTATAAGGTTATTATTAAGGCACCTGCTAAGAATAACCTCTAGCTCCTTAAACAAGCTAAGCCCTTAGCAAAATGACTATTATTGTTTTTCTTATCTTCTAGCCGCAATATTGAAAATCCGGTCTAGTTATCTGATTTGCTCGCATCTAATACCTCCTCTCACCGTTCCACTTTTCTAAGTAGCTCTTCTTATAGTCACTCCTAGGTATTACACCCCTCTTCTCTCTCTTATTTAATTGACTAGTCTCTTTCTAATAGTCCTAGACTTTTATTCTGCTCTGCAAGTGCTCTTCTGCTTTGTATCCGAGCCTCTCCTTTCTATAGTCTTTTACTCTACCCTCTCTTATCTTTTATTGCACTGCCTGTAGTCTAGAAACCTTATCTGCGGACCCCTTTGCCTCTATTATCACTTGATGCCCTATTCTCTATAATGCCTTAGCCTTATGCGCCCTAGGCTTTACAAGCCTATTAGGTCGCCCAAAACAAGCTTCTATAGCACTATTATATAGGTTATCTTAGCGCTTAAGGCGTGGATAAGCTTGCCGCTATTATAAATAATATTAACTTCTCCGAAATCTAAAATAATAGTTGCGTTTATAATACCTGCCTCACTTAGAAAGGCAAGCAACGCTTATATAATTATTATATTATCTAAGGGGAGCACCTAATAGAATTAATCTATTCTAATATAGTGGGGCCTATTCTAATAAAAGGCTATAATAGCTTATAGTACTTTATTACATTTAAGTGCGATTTCTCTAAGGTAGCTAAGATGTACTACATTAAGTTAAAAGGGGAGGTTATAGATTGTTTTATTCATTTTTAGAAGCATTACAAGAAACCCTAGCTCGGCTAGACAATTTGCTGCTTTTATACTAATAGTAAAGGTGAGTATATAGCCAGCCGCCTTGCAAAACACCTCTTCTTAAAAGGCATTCTTTAGGAAGCTATAGAACCCTATACCCCTAAAATAAATAGCGCCGCAGAACGCCTTAGTTAGATATTATAGCGCAAAGCTGCGCCCCTTCTTATATAGGCTAGGCTACCTTTCAAATTTTAGCCTAAAGCCATTTAGTACGCGCGCTACCTTTATATATATAGTATCTATTTAGTAATTAAGATATTACTCTTCTAAAAGTAGTGCGGCCATATTCTATAGTACTCTTATATTAATATTTTCGGTTCCCTAATTTATTATTACAACTCTAACTAAAAGAAGAAGGGCCGTCTAGAAACGGTCTAAGGGGTGCTTATAGACTATAATAGCAATACTCTCTACTGTATTTTGCGGGAGGATAGGAAGCTAATTCGCGCTAGCGCTATTAAGGTTATTAAATGTATGCTATAGGACAAGTTTGCTCCTAAAGATTAGTATACCACTATAGAGAAAGGCCTTATAGATCTCTTTACGGATATGTCTTAGTTTCTAAAGCCTCCGCTATAATAGCTAGTTGCCTACCGCTATCCAATTGCTCTTCCTATTCCAAATCCATTTGATATACTAAAACGGAAGCGTACTAAAAGCGCCTCTAATAGCTAGATTCTCCCTTATCCTCGGTCGCCTAACCTTAAGGCCTTCTTCCCTCTATAATCGCCTAGGCATTATGCTCCCGTGCCTCCTATTCTTGCGCTCCCTGTCTCTACGCTACTAATTCTGGCGCCTACAACTCTAGCCGACCCGCTAGCAATTCCTGCCGTAGCACCTACCTTGGTAGAGCCTTAATAGTCTATTTTTAGACCCTAGCTACTATCTCCTTTTTATAATTTGCGCGCTTTATAGCGCTCCACACTGCAGGATATAGTGTAAGAGCCTCTTTCTTAGCAATCCTATTCGGTTAAGCCGGAGCATTTTTTATCTCCTAGCCCTTTATAGCCTTAGAATTGACTTCTATCTATTACTCTCTCTTCCTTGCCTCTTCTATTAAACTATAAGGCATTTTAGTATAAACCACCCGAGCTACAGAAAGACCGCCCTTATGCAGTTAAAGCTAATATTAATTACTGCGATCTAAGTGAAGATCTATATAGCACTAGTCTAATTCTAGCATATATCCGTCCGTCTATTAAGGACAAAGAAGAAGAAGAAGATAAAATGGAGCTTCTTGCCCCTAGGTTAGACACCTTGTCTATCCTAAATTATAGTAATATTTGCTAGGCTACTCCTATAAGCAATAATAATAATACTAATCTTAAGGATTTGGATATTAAACGGGTTAAACTCTCTCGATCTGACCTGTCTTGATTAGAACTATAGTGGCCTTAGAACCTCTCTTTATTACTAGATCCCCTCCATTCAGGTATAGTAGCAGTCTATTCGCCTACTGAGCTAGACGCATTTAATGCATTTCTTGTCCTATTCTATATCTCTTCCTATATAGATGTAAGCTACTACACTTAACGATATAAAACTTTTCCGAAATCGACGAAATCACCTATAACTTTTCCGCCAGCCGTCCAAATCGCGTAATCAAAACAGAAACTTGACCGCCTAGGTCTTAGCTTTCATCTAATCCCACCCTTATAGACATCGGACAAAAAATGAGTCAGTTCAGCGAGACCAACAGGTTTTCGACCCCTTGCGCCTCTATAGCACCCGAACCTCCTGCTACTATCTAACAAAACAAAACAAGCAATAGGAATATTAATAAGGGTAGTTAGATAAGAGTGGAAGAGAGCCCTAATATCCTCTAAGCTCTAGTCCCTTAAAGTATTAATAATTGATCTAATGCGCCCCTTTCGATCCCTTCTGCAGGCTCTGCATATATGGGGCTAGAGCCTCAAGACCCCTTTTTAGCCTTATACTACTACTAGCAACAAGAAGATAACCTATTCACTCCTAGTAATAGGAAACAGCAACCAAACTTACCTCTTACAAATATTCTAAAGACATTACAATTCATTATAGGCTCTATTATATAAAGGGCAGTGAATAGTGCCCTTAACCTCCTAATTCAGGCTAGTACTGCCGCCTCTAACCGCTAAGAGAAATTGTAAATTCTTGATCTTATTAAAATTTTTTGCGAATACCTAGAAAAGGGTCAAATCAAGACGGCATTAGCTATTCTAGCTAGTCAAATCACGCATATCGAAATAGCTACAAAGAAGCTAGAGGCTATAGTATAAAAATTCACCTTTATAGCCTCTAATATTCACCTGAACTAGCCTAAAGAACCTATAGGCACAAAAACGAATCAGCTAAAAACTACCTCTTAGCACTATACAAATCAGCCCAAAACAATAGACTAAATATAATATATAATAACTTTATAATATATAATAGGAGGGACTTATACTGCCGTAGCATTAGGCGCTAGTCCCGATTTGGGATAGGAAGTTGCAAGATTAAAGAGAACAAAAATAAAGAAGCCAGGGAAGCTAAGTAGAATATAATGCCTTATTCTTATTAAAAGACCTTATACTATTAATAACTTCTATTTACCTATTAATGCCCGAAACGCTATAAATAATGCATTTAAAGAGAAGGGAGTAAGGGAACTAGTTATTACTATAGTGTCTAAGTCCCTATAAGGCAACCTTATAGTTATTACAACTAAAGCTTTCTCTACTAACTATATAATGCAAAATATTAATATATAGACTAGTGCTATGCCCGATTACACTATATAGAAGAATAAGTAGTGGTATAAGGTAGTTGCGCATAGAATCCCCTTTATAGCCTTTAATTAACCTAAAGGAATAGATTTATTAAAAGAGGAGATCTATACATTTAATATAGACCTTACTATAATAGGCAACCCCTACTAGATTATATTAGATAAGAAGCAAAAGGCTGGAATTGTATAGGCAGGATTAATATATATTGCATTTGCTATAGTAAAAGAGGCTATGCGAGCCATTCGAAATAGGCTCTATATAGTAGGTATCTTAGTTCGAGTAAAGAAACATTTTACCACTTTACCTACTGCCTAATATATTAAATGCTAAGGCTATAGCCACCTTGCAATATACTGCTACAAACCTATATAGTGCTCTCTATATAGTAAACCCTATTAGATAAAAGAACACTCCTATTATATATATAATGCTAAAGGCACTTGCTCTTATCTAATCCCTAAATGCGCTAACTATAATAAGGCTTATATAGTAATCTTAGTAGTATATAAAGTCTATTAGAGTACTTAACTATAATTATAATAATAATAAGCGTCTAATATATAGCTATAATAGATATAAGCACAAAAATCCTCTAAGTGAATCTTAATAAAAGCGGGCCAAATACCAAATCAGCGCTCTAAACTGCTATTAAGCTTAATATTAATATTATACTAGTCTAAGAACTATATATTATTATAGAAGACAATTTAGATAAAATCCGATTAATAGCACACCTCTCCTTTATATAACTCTTTCTAAATAGAATAAGCCTAGTAGTCCTCCTATACACTATAGCTTATATAGCTAGATCCTATATCCCTCGAGTATCCCTAGCGCAGGAATTGCCTAATAATTTAAATCTCTAAATACTTAATATTAGAGAAGGCAATAACTAGATTAGAATTTATAATATATATAACTAAGAAAGTTAACTTAATACTACAAATCAATTCACTCTTAACTATTGCCTATACTAAGCGCCACCACCCTCTAACTCACTCCTATACAGCGATTTTAACGCTTATAATGCATAGTAGGACCTACTATATAAGAAGTCTAATATAAAAGGAGACACCCTTATAGAATAGATTATAGAGTATAATCTAGCCCTATTTAATAAACCTAGAGTAGGCATCTTCTACTGCCCACTAATGCAAAATGCAATAAATATTAACCTTACTCTTTTATATTGCTCTATAGCAAATCAAATCAAATTCTAGGCAATAGTCGAGAATATTAGATCTAACCATTTTAGGATCACTTTTAAGATTCAAGGTATATAGCAGAACTAATTAGAACCTCAGAAAACACGTTTTAATACTAAGAAAGCGGACTAGCTATTATTTGGATAAAAGCTCGAGGAATAGCTTAGTCCAATCTAATATTTACTAGAAGTCCTAAGTTTTAGACTAAGAGAAAGCTCTAATCTAAGCTTAAAAAACTTAAGGAATCCCCTAGCATAATAAAGCTATAGGGACTTACTCGAGCAACTTAATAATATTATAGAATGCTATACTAGTGCAGTTTTATACGCTGCATATAATGCAATACCCTAAATTAAGCTAGCGCCAAAATCTAAACTATAGTAGGACAAAAATATTAAATCCTTAAGACGTATAATAAATTAAGCAAGACGCTCTCTTATCTAATTATTCTCGGACTAGTTAAAGTTGCAATATATAAATACGCGTAACTTATACTTTTAGTCTATTAAGACTGCAAAGAAGAATCACTAGAACTAGTTCTTAGAATATAAGGATTCGAAATCGATTTTTAAAGCACTCGCCTATATAAAGCCTAGAAGGTTAGAACTAGTCAAAACACTTAAATGCAATGCAATAGATTCACTCAAGTCCACATTCACTAATAAATATTAACTCTTCCGCGATACACTATTCCTAATACTACCTAAATCGCCTATACTAAAATGGGACGGATACAAGTCCTTAAACTATTAGGATTAGCCTAAAATATTAAAATGCGAAATAGAATAAGCATGCTCTAGTGAAATCAAATCTACCTTACCTAGACTCGACTATATCACTTAAACTATTATTATATAAGCATAATGCGTATACTCGAAACAGTTTTATCTCCTATTTGAAACACTTCTTAATACTAGCTATTATCCGAAATGCTAGAGATAAGCAAACTGCATAATACTATAAAAAAGCAATAAGCCTTACTATAAGCAGCCTAGCGTATACTGCCCTATCTCTCTTCTTAACTGCCTTAAAAAAGTTAGTAAGCGGATCCTTGCAAAACGCCTAGCTCATCTAGCTAAGACCACACTAAACCTCCTTTATAATAGCTAAATTGGGGGTCGCCTAAAGAAGTCAGCTATAGATGCAGGAGCTATGCTAGCTAATTATATATACTTAAATTGCAAGCGCAAGAAAATTACCTCTACTCTCTTCCTTAATATAAAGGGGGCCTATAACTATATATTAAAGAATTGACTTCTCACTATCCTATAAGACCTACTTCTACCTGATTTGCTTATTTTATAGGTGTTCTTATTTATATTAGACTAATCACTCTCACTCCTCTTTAATGAACAATTAGACGAAAATTAGCTAGTTCTCACTCGAATCCTATAAGAAAGCCTAATCTTGCCTATTCTATTTCTTATTTACACTTGAGGTCTCTATTGCTTTCGCGCAGTTAAATTTATATTATACATTAATAATATCACTCTCTCTTTTGCCTTTACTAGCATTAAACGGAATATTAAAATCCTTAAACTAGTTGCAAGAGACCTATTTAAGCTAGTCGAGCAAAATGCAATCTAATTCGATCCTAATAAATTGGAACTTCTCCACTTTAGTACTAGAAAACAAGCTAAACTAGCTTCTCTTACACTGCTAAACAGAAAAATCATTTAACTAAAGTATAAGGTTAAATGGCTTGGAATTCACTTTAATGCAAATCTGTCTTTTAAAGAATATATTAATATATGCACCGCTAAGGCCACTTCTATATTTTATTGCATAGCTAGACTAGCTAATAGTGAGAGAGGCCTTAGTTCTACTGCTTTTAGATAGCTATATATAGCCTATGTGACTAGTATATATAACTACATCTCGCTAGTCTAGTAGAAGAATTAGAGATACGCAAAAATATAGCTTTAACTCTTATAGAACTGCGCTCTATATAAGATTCTAGGGACATTTAAGTCTAGTCCAATTTAGGTAATAGAAGTCGAGGCTAGTCTCTTACCCTCTAATATACGACTCGATTTAGCTATATAATAATACGCCTTCTGCATTTCTAAACTTAGTCTATAATACCCAATTTACTAATAATATCTAGAAAGTCTAGTTATACAATTTGGCCTCTAATAGATTTATAGCTCTATATCGGACCTATATACAGGTTATATAGAACCTATTTAACACTTCTACTTTGCTCCCTAGGACTAATAACTATTATAGACTACTTACATCTCACCACTTCCTAAAGAGGAAGCTGCTAGCGTATATATACGCCAAATATGCTATTAGTTAGTAGCTTAGATCTTATACTACTTAGACGGTTCTTAAATGCCTAAGAGTATTAGGATTAGAGTAGGTCTAGCCTAATATAGTAATAACTAACTATAATTCACTATAGCTAAAAACATTAGACTATACCAAATTGTTTATAATAGGGAACTAGAGGGGATTGCCCTAGCGGTGGAGTATACTGCT
Organism: Lachnellula cervina; assembly: GCA_007825325.1. Taxonomy (NCBI): domain Eukaryota; kingdom Fungi; phylum Ascomycota; class Leotiomycetes; order Helotiales; family Lachnaceae; genus Lachnellula; species Lachnellula cervina. Next base: position 11,215 of record QGMG01001138.1, read on the forward strand.
AGATAGAGACTAGTGCTAAATCGGGAAATTAAGGTTTATATAAATAACTAAGCTGCGATTCACTGCCTTGCAAGGCTATTAGATAACCCTGGCCAAATCTAATAAATATAAACAAGAATAGCAGCATAACAAATCACTAATTTGGAATCTATACTAGCAATAGAGTGGGTCCTAGAACACTTTAATGTCCCTGGAAATAATAGAGCTAATCTAATAGCCAAAAAGGGGTTATTCCTTCTCCCTACAACTATAATAGCCCTTAATGCATATAAGTCCTATATATATATAGGCATTTAAATCAACCAAAAACGGAAACACGCCTAGGCTAGCGCCCTAGCTAGTAGCAAGGAATACTACTTCGAATACTTCTAACCTTATATTCACTCTTAAATCCAACTTCCAAAAACAACTAGAGCTACTACTAGCGCCTTCTTCCAACTTAAGCTGCATTATAGCTATTTTGCCTCTTATCTAAAACGGTTTAAGCGAATTGAATTAGATAAATGCATTTGCTACTATAGTAGAAAAGAGACCCCTTAGCACCTTCTACTTGACTGCCCCGAATATTTACTCGAACGCAAAAAGCTACGCAATAATGTCCCATTTAGGCTTAGCCTAAGATTGCTATTTGAGACGAAGATTGGATAAGAGCACCTACTTGTGTTTATTATAGAAACAGGTGTGAGTACACGAAAGTGGTGCCTTAAACGCGTCGAATAAGCTAATTCACTTAATAACTAAACCTCTTTCTAAACCCC
>QGMG01001139.1:0-11959 GCA_007825325.1 Lachnellula cervina
TGTTTCATGAGGGGGCGGAGGTGGGGGTGGGATGCTACGACGACGGGGGTTTGAGCGGCGTAGATTAGCACTGCGGCTAGTTCGCCGGTTTGGTTGACTCGTAGCTGTGTTGTGTTAGTATGGGAGAGTGAGGCTTGAGGTGGAGGGAAGAAGGAAGAGGGTATTGGGAAACGTGGAGAGGGCGGGTGGAATGGGATGGGGGGGAAGACGTACGGCGCGGGAGAGAAAGTCGCGCTGGGCTTGGGTTAAGGGTTTGGAGGAAGGCGCTGGGTTTGAAGCTGCTTCTGTCCCGGACTTGGGGGTCCTTGGAGCGGTGGATGGGGATTCATCTTGGGGATTGGAGAGGGTTTGGCGTCGAGGGGTGGTTGAGAGATGGCGAATTGAACGGGGAGCTCGGTGGATTTGGAGGAGACTTGGAGCTAGGAAATCGTAGACTGGTAGAGGATGTGATGTAAAGACTGGGCGAAATGCAGAGAATAAAGCCATTGTATGTAGCTAATTTTCAAACAGAAAGAAATGAAAGAATTGGGTGAGGGTTTGTTGTTTACAAGTAAATTGAAAGTCTTTATGTTCATGACGCTCTCATCTAATAATTTTTGAGGTTCAGCTCACTCGGCGCTTGTAAGCTCCGATACGCGCTAGCAGTATCGAGCTAATCCAGTTCCGGTAAAGGCTAATGGCTGATGTCCCCTTTATGAACCTCCCGCGACGGCTTCATTCAATTTTGACTCTATGAAAGCCTTCCTATTGTCGACAGTTGCGCCCACATCTCTGACAATAGCATAATACGATTTCTCATCTATTGGATAACACTCCTTTTCAACCAACTTCCACCTCCAAACCAGCAAACAACAGCAAGCAAACAAATCAAGATTTGCGCGTACACAAATCCAACTCACATCCACCAGACTGCGAACGGGGGCCAGTTCCTACGCTTTATAATAAATACACTTGCACACATACCCTCATTTAGCCACGATGGCAGACATCGACGATGAGCTTCTTGCTCTCGCAGGAGATGCTTCTTCTGACGAGGAAGACGAGGCGCCCACCAATATCAGCAAAGCAGATTCCGCATCACCAGAAGCTCGTACATCGGGTAAAACCAACACGAAGAAATCCAGCAGCAGAAAATCAAAGCGACACGATGACTCTGAGGAAGAGGGCGAAGCGTAAGTAGAAACAGCCTGCAGTTCAATAAAACCTGTCTTCAGCGGTAGCTTATTATTCTACAGTTCCTCGGGTGCATCATCTCCCAACTCCTTGAGATCCGCTCCGATGGACGAATCGGACTCAGAATCAGATGCTCCAGCTATGTTCGACGAAGCCGATAAATACCCCCTCGAAGGCAGGTATGTGAACTCTGCCGACAAGGCGGACATCATGGCTATGCCCGAGATCAAGCGTGAAGAAGTGCTTGCTGAGCGGGCTACGGAAGTTGAGACACAAAGGCAAAACCGTGCGCTTCGCCAGCTTTTGAATGCCCGAGATGCAGAGGCGAAGAAGCTGGATAAAAAGCGCAAGGCTGGAGCAGCAGACCTGGACGAAAATCAACGGAAAACCTCTCGTCAACGTACAAAGCTCGGCGGTGGTAAGGTTGGTGAAGCAAGCACAGGTATCGATAGTCTCAAGCGTGCAAGAGCTGAGAAGAATGATCGTCAACGCCGTCGCGAAGAGGATAAAGAGCGCAATAAGGATCGCAGAGTTGTACACGAGGACTACTCAGATGCTGATGCCGATGGAGACTCAGAGGTTGAGTGGGATGATGGCAAATCGAAGAACAAGCGGAGGAGTCGCTCCCCAGAATATCGAGATGCCGAGCCTGCAGGCCTTCACGACATTGAGCGAGTGAGGGTTGGGAGATCAAGGTTCGCCCTAGTCTGCTTTTACCCAGGTTTTGATGAGGCGATTACAGGATGCTTCGTCCGGATCAGTGTTGGAATTGACAAGGATAATGGACAAAATATCTACCGAATGGCTCTCATTAAGGGTATGTAGGGGAATTTTAGGATCTTGCATCGGTACTGACTCTTGTAAGGGTTCGGAGAAGAAAGACCTTATGCTGTGGAAACAGCAAATGGGAAGCACTTCAAAACGACCCAATACATACGCGCTGCTCATGGGAAGGCGGAGCGGAATTGGCCATTTATTACCTGCTCGGATTCTCCGTTTACCGAGGTTTGTTAAATGGTATCTGCAAGCTAAATACCCAATATTGACGAATTCTTAGGCTGAATGGAACCGATACAAGCAGACTTGCATAGTCGAAGGTGTCCCACTACCAACAAAACCGAAACTTTTGCAAAAGGTTGCAGACATCAATAATTTAGTGAACCGCTCTTGGACCGAGGCTGAGCTTCAAGAGAAGCTCACTAAGTCCGGTGCTCTTGTCAATAAGTTTGTTCCTATCGAGCGTAACCGCTTGAACAACCTCATCAAGGAAGCCAAGAATGCAGGCAACACTGAAAAGGAAGAATTACTCAAAAAGGAACTAGAAGATCTTGATGGCCCAAAACTTGCATACAGCACCTCTATGCGCCCATCTCCCAAAAAGCCCACCGCCTCGGCTTCAGGCCTAAGCCAACAAGAGCGATTAGCAGTTCTCAACAAACAAAATCGCCGCAAAAACGCCGAGCAAGTCCGACAAGCGCAAATCAACGAGAGACGTGCGGTCAAAATGACCGAAGCTGCCATTGCTCGCGGGGAAGATGTAGCTGAAGATACTTCTCGCCGCTTGAAGACACGTGCGAAGTTCAAGCACGATGTCACGGACACAGGCGTCAAGAAGACCGACAGTGAGCGCAGCGGCACAAACACGCCAGCGTCTGGGACACCCAAGCTCAATGCGAAGAAACCCTCTACTCCGCTTCCTCACCTTGCGAAGCTGCAAGCTGAGAATAATGGTATCCCTACTCTTCGCAGACCGCTTATGGATGACGATATAATTGGGGCGATAGACCTCGGAATTGATTTGGAACTCTAGTAGAAAGGAGAGACTAGAGATAAGTATCAATTGAGGCAGAATGGGTTCTTGCTTGCGTTAGTTGCTTAGGGATCTTGGAATTACGTGCGGTTCCGGCATCGGTTTTTGCGAGGGGATTCGGAAAGGCGTGATTCAATATTTTAGAGTCTACCTATTACCACAAAAGGCGAATTCGATGCTGCTCCTCTTCCGTCATTGTCTCCATAGGAGGTGAGAATTAATCTAGAAAGATAGTAGTTAGATAGAGGAGATACATCTTATGAATTTTAACATAATATATTATCCTTAACATTGTCAGGAGTGTGCATATTGAATATCTTCATCTTGCTGTGTGAAATGTCGCGATCTGGCATGCTGATGTGAATGCTACTACCCCTTTTCAATAATTGCCGAGGCAGTTGAAATGTTCTACGAGTTAAACATTTTATGTCATAATATTTGCGAGGCATGCATTTATTTACTGAAACTAACTCTTGAACGTATGTATATGATGCAGAGAGGTCTGCACAGTTATTATGCAGTGACACGAGGATTTCTGGGGGTAGTTCCCCCTTTTTGGCCGTTGGTCTTGCAAGTCAAATACTGCCAATGAGAAGGTAATCCTCGGTGAGTGGCATTTATGTAACTGGATAGATATATAGAGGAGGCTGCAGTGTATACACGTGCTGATTTGGGTAAAACATATATATAGTAGTAACAAGGGTACGAAATAGAAACATTCTCGATATATAATAATATTGTTTCAACTTTATTCAGACGTGAGAGTAAGAAGTAGATGAAGAAGGTACTAGTCTATGACTTTAAAATTCGACAACGGCAAGTTTAGAGTGAAAGACAGCAACTTCTCCCCACTTCGATCTGTGTATCCACAAGGAGACAAATACCGGTAAAAGACTGACGGAAGAAAGTTTTTCAATAGTAAAACATAAGTCTGGCGGTGAAGAAACTTGATCACGCAGGCTTTTTAATGAGACTTCCAGCCTACCGGTAATATGAGGTATCACATGTAGGTATCTCAAACGAGATCTACTGAAAACACAACTCAGAAAGCCCCCCTTTTCTATGCCACGTGATCTGCAACAAACTCACCGCTCGTTGCCTCAGGTTGCACAACAAACAAGGTTACATCGGATGATTGAAATAGAAAATGGAGATCCCGTTTGCAAAACGCGAACCCACAGACTTCTGATGTTTGATTGTCACTCCTTGATGTGCTTCAGGGAGTTGCGAGACTGTGTCCCAGACTCCCAGCTCGCGTCAGAGGTCAGAGAGCCTCTCGGAACGTCCCTCAGCTTAGGAGAAATTGCAGAACAACAAGTTGCAGCACTACCAACAACAAACACAGCCTCAAAAACCGTTGTCTGTGCTGATGTCTTCCTGCATGCCGCCAAAGAGATCTCCATGCCGGTGCAGGGGTGTCCGGGTGGGCATCTGGCTGAAGGCATGAACACTGCGCCTTCTCGAACTCGTCAGAGAGAAAAAGATCGGTTGAACGTTTAAAGCTCAAACTCGCGCAACTGTTCCAATTAAGCTTCGAAGCACCCCAACGGGCTTGGTGGTGTGTGGGCGGTGCAGCATCCCAGCGATGTTCCGCAGAAGATGAAACACGGGGCTTTCAGATGTTGATCCAATCGCGACTCAGACGGCACTTGTCTACTCATGGTCCGTTTGAAGCTCCGAATCCGCTTCCCGTGCTGAACTTGGAAGCACCTGGTGCATCTAACCAGACAGTGGGAAGTGGGATGCATCTCTGAATCCAAGTCCCAGGTCATAGTTGCAATACGAGGCAAGCTATTCCTCCGATATGAGCTCCGAATGGGATGCAAAGATGCGCTGGCAGCTGAAGCTGTGCGAGTGTGAGCATTGAGAAAGTGAAGCTTGCTTTGCTCGTAAGTACTTTGTACCTCCGCCAACACTTGGAGTGGTCGTTGCACGACAGCGTCACGAACCAGCAAGTTCCCAGCCTCATGCGCCGACAAACACAGTGCACACGAGGCTACCTGGATCCGCTGCAACAGAGGCAGGCTATTCGAGAAGACTCTTGCCGTATCCAGTCCAGCAACCTTCCAATCTCGAGATATCCTTCGATAGCTAATTTGCTAGCCATCTAAACTGCCGATGTCCTGCTGCATCGGTCCGTAGGTCGATGGTCAGATGCTTGTTTCCTCACGTCACAAGTATCTATCTAGATGTATTGTACCCAAGCCACCTTGGGGTCAAACATCTCTGCCCCAGAATTACGAGGACCGTTACGAGGACCGATCTGAGCCACGGAAACTTCTCAGGAGCCGCAAACTCGAGGGCTGCTAACATTTTCCATCCCTCGCATCAATTGCTGTTGAGGGAAGGCGACGGTGGTGTCAGATTTGCCAGTGGTGTCATTCGTGATTCAAAAAACATTTTCCCTTAGGAGATCTGAGGTTCAGTTCGGACGATAAATACTGGTAGTTGTGATCAGCGTCAGGATGCTCGAAACGCTGAGACCAGTTGCATGGGTTTGCCGAATCCTCAACCAAGATGGTTTGTCGATGGCTTGATCCAAGACCCTTGCCCACTATCGACAAGGCTCCGAAGATGGGCCCAGTTGCTGGGGGGTCATGCCCTCGAACAGTGTGGGGAATCTCAACGTCAAACACTGGTCGAGTCCCCCTACCTGGGCATAATTAATGCACTATGCACCACCACACACACGACGCCCACGGCAGAATGGACCTCCAGCTTCACATCATTTTCCTTTCCCACATCGGTGCTAATGTCGGTCGCCGTTTGTTGCTTCTCTTCTGTTGTCTATTCCACTAGCCGTCGACCAAACGTGGCCATTCTTTCTTCCTGCATACCCGAAGCAGCCCTACATTGTCGTCCAGGGAGTCTGAATGGCTCATGTCTTCGTCCTATGTTTTCGTATCTTGCCAATGTTGTTGTTAAAGGAGACAAGTCATATATCCTCGTCCTTCATTCGTCGACTATTCTTCCCATCTCTACTGTACTCTCAACAGACTCTATACACAGTCGTCCATGTCGAGTTACATAACCAATCTAGCTGAAGTCTTTTGACGCCCCCCTCTGACCAATAACATCAAAGCCGTATGATAGATCCAACATCTCAAGCCTGAACGTTTCGGTGAAAAGAGTGTGCTAACCCCCTAAGGTGTCTTCGGGGTTTGGCGGATCCGATCTTCAACCTGATATGCCAAGCGTTTAAGAAAAGTTCAGACCACAGACCTGGCCTGAGAGGGCGTTTGGAACGTTTCCAGTGGGGTCAAAGCCTTTTCGACGTCGATCCCCCCATCAACCTCTCCAGATCTGCTCGCAAGACTTGCTTCGGCATCTAGTCAAAGCCACGTTGGGGAAGGAAGATTATCTGGACCGAGAGCCGGTGACCCCTAAATGACAAGCTCCAGATCAAATAAGATACTGGAAACGCCATAGAGAGAGGTCTTATAGATCGGGCCAGTATACATTCAAATCTCTTCCTTTCAACTAGATGATAAGTGCTAGGCTCTGGAAAGCCACGTCGACGATCTTCCTATCTTCAGTCGAACCTCGAGCTGGATACTTTGAGACCTGTTTGCGAGAGAACATCAGCCTCGTCTCTTGGTGTAGGATAGCTAGCTAGCTAGCTTGTCAGATCCCAACGACAAAAGACATTCCAAGATGGACGTCACCTCGCTCTTGAACGCAAACTGCCTGGCTGGTGCCGGCGGAGACGATGACCAGAAGAATAATGAAGGCTCACGACCAATTCGAAGTCGGACACCGTGGGATGCAGGAGGGTATTCACTGCCCATCATGCCGAGTAATCCAGCGTCACGGGCGGGAGTTATATCAACAATTCACCTGGATGATGCACGCGCGGAATCACCGTCGACGAGTCACGCATTCTCAGATAGCCGAAGCAGCTTGTCTTCTTTCACCTCATCGATAAATTCATCGACGCACTCGAGATTCTCATCAACCTCAACCGTCAGCGGCTGTTATCCCTTGAACAATTGGCCACCAGAGGTCTTCTCTCCCAAGTCAGCGCCTACAGTATTAGACTTAGCCAGTCCCTCGAACGACGCATTCATCAGCGAACCAAGACCGACACCGACAACAAACGAAGCCCCCGATATCCTTTCCACCATCGCAGAGCACCACACTGCACCGGAAATCGAGCAGCAAGAACGAGACGAGCACGACGGCGAGGGGGTGTCAAATCCGACAACTACGCTGCCGCGGCCCAGCTCACCGAGCGACGCAATCCTGATCCGACGCACAACTGTCCCCGCCTTGAGGTTAGACACTTGTAGCCACAATCTCAATCGAGGACCGCAAGATATGTGAGTTACCGCAAATCTATATAGTTCTCGTCGGGGATTATCAACCTACACTTCGCGCTAGCCTGAGATTGAAGGGTCAAGGCTAGGCCTGCGCCTGGATTTGATCCTTATATCACAACAAAACTCGCAGTTGAAGTCAACTGCATCACCGCTGGTTCTCTTTAGTCAGAGATGACAGGGCCCCGCGGAATGAGCATTAGTCAGAGCAATCACCTCGTATATTTCAAGTGGAAGCAGACCTGTATATCCCCAACATTTGAAGCAGTCATACAAGCGCACTTCTACGTTCAAGCTTTCATTTTTGGTATTTATGCCGCTGCTTTTTGTTACATTTTCGCGTGAAAGGACGGTGGCGAAACGAGAGCTGCGAACCAAAGATGTTTTGCCATTCACATAACAAGCACTTCAAATCTACCCATTCCTCAGATTTTTGGGTTACAGAGAAAACCACTCTGGACAAGCTGTCAGGTGGATATTTCCATGCCCCGGTCGATTTTTGCAATCAAAGGCGGGGAAAAGGGGGTTTAGCCGAGGTCACGAGATGCAGTGCGGGCACCCCTGAGTAAGCCCCCAGTGTGCCCCTGAGCCTCCACATGTGGAATATTGTCATCTTTTGCATATTCCAGTCAATAGAGGACCGTGTATCATACAGTTAATGTTCGGTCTTCTTTGCAGTTCTCCCTCTCTTTGAAGTATTGACTGTATGCTGAGCGGGGCGAAGGGCGGTTTCAATGGTGGACGGGCAATAAGTGAATACAGCTGGTGATTGTCAGCCCCATCCAGAGTCATTTACTAGCGTGAATCACTTACATATTGAATGGATCAGCCAGTGCGGACCGCCTCGCGACGAACGCATAAAGGCTTCCATCGCGAACATCAGACCATCCCTTCCCTTCCCTTCTACACAACCAATTTTCCACAACACCACTATATCTCAAGCCCGAAAGCTTTCTTCAACTAAGACAACTACTATACAAGGTGCAAAGCGTCATACAGTGTCTGACAGCAGTCACCTATTTGCAATTTTCCACCCTTTTACGTAAAGTGCAAGGCTAGATTGAATCATCTTTTCTATTGTGCGACGGTCAAAATTTCGACGCGATCTTGGAGACAATTTCCTCGGAACGCTTTTCCTTGTACGTCTCTTAATTGCTGCGCCTGCTCGCAAGTTCCTACACAATAGTCGTTAGAATTTCCACCCCGTCTTCAGAGCCTCAGACTGTCTTTCACATTAACAGATACACTAGAGAAACACCCCTGCTAACACTTTGCTTCAGTAGCAAGTACTACTTGAGTGCTCCTCCAGAGAATACACATCAGCTGTTGAGCCATCCGAGCCTACACAAGAGAGCCTTATCAGCCCCAGGCAACATCATCATGAAGGAATCCACGATTATCGGTCCACAGGGCGAGCCTACCCCACCCTCTTCCCTCCACCCCGACAACGTCTCTCCAACAATTCCATTGATATTCACTGCGCCCGTTACCCCTCTTACACCGTTGCAAGAAGCCAACAACCATGGCGACGTTCTGAATAGGGTTGCCAATGAGCATAACATCGTATGTATGTTTCAAAAAGCCTGCGACACAGATTCAGCATTGCGTAAGGCCATCTCCCATATATTCGGTCGCAACAAGATGTGCACTAGGCTTGTCCCTCCGGAAGTTTGGGTCCATTATTGTCGCAAGCATTATCAACGCTCTCGGTATCGCAACCCCAAGGAGTATGCCAAGCTGCAGTGCGATCTGGTACAGAAACAGATTCGTCGGATTCATGACTGGAGTCTGTTCAATCAAATAAATGGTCGCCCTGGTGTCGTTCAGGACTGGGGTCTAGCTGTTCGAAAGCGTGAACAGAAACGAATCGATGGGCTCAGCGGTGCTAAGCGTAAGAGAAGCTCGTCGCAATATGATGACAGCGAGGACGATGACGACTCACCTGTCCCAGCAACTGCTGTCCCGAAATGGCTGCGAGCTCTTTGTGGTAAAGGATACGACACCCATAGCATTCTCAGAATCTTCGGCCGGCTCCATACAGAGATCTTTGCTGACTTGATGCCCCAATTTCCCGACATCGAGATTTTGCCTAATATCGCTACCGAGTTGGAGGAGCCGCAACAGCCCAAGGGCTTTGTCAAGCGCCCAGTTGCTGTCCCTGGCCACAAGCGCTCGCAATCCCTGGGTGTTGGTGCCACACCCGGCTTGTATTCCCCAACTAGCGGACCTATACGGACAACCGAGTGGGGTAGTGCAGATAGGTTGCCGATGCAAAAGCGTCAGCGTCGAAACGATAATATCGATGCGGCTACTGAGCGTGTTACTCCAACCTTTGGACGTCATTCTCTGGGAAGCAGCAGCCGCTCTAGTCACTCGAGTGTCACTGAAAACCACAGTGAAAGTGTACGCATGGAAGACATGAGACCACACCCTAATGCATATCTACCTCATCTTGCCGCACCTACGCCGCAGCGCCACGGTGGTCATTCGATGGCTGCACACCTTGAGACAAGCAGTGCCCGTCGCCCTGTTCATCATCGTTCACAGTCAGATGTAGCCGGTCTCCTTCGAGGCAATGACATGTATGGCGGCTCTCAATATACCACTTCAGCGCACCCCTCCGGCATGAACAGCTACGGACCTAGTCGCTTCCAGCAGGCCCCTCAAAACTCCTTCGTCATCAACCCGTCTCAGCCCCGTGCACAGCCCTCCAAAGGATCACCCCAGCAATCAAGCATGCTTTCCTCTAAGCAGTTGCCAAGTCTTAAACACCCTGGTCGCTCGGGCCACTATCGTCACCAGAGCGTTCCAATGGCGCACTTCAACCGCAGCCCCCCTGGCACGTCGAGGGACTTTTCTCAGGGTCTTCCAAGCATCAACCAATCTCTGTCTAACGGAAATACTCTCCCTCCCGTCATCCAAGTCACGGAGTCCGTCCAGGCAGCCGCCATCTTCCGCGAACGCCGCTAATTGCGAACACTGTCCTGATTGTGCCCGGAAGGCGTCTGTCTTCACTTGGTTCAACATCGCTGTTGAATTCGCACAAGGACCTCGTTCTTAACGGATAACAATACAGCATTTTCACTTCTTTTCTTTACGCCATTCACGCCAGCTTTTGGAGCAATAGACTCCGTCCGCCGTGTATATCTCCTTGTCTTTGTTCAACGTCAAACGAGAACTTCGCCTGCACCTTCGATGAGCTAGCTATAACTTCACTTCCGCACTGGCCTGGCTGTTATAAATAATCCGTGTCTCTGTCTAGACTCACATGATTAAACAACTCACCAGTAATAAAACTAATCAACAAACACAAACTCACACACGCGGAGAACTTTCCCTTTCTTGTACAAAAAGGCAGATTAGAATCGATGGGGCACTTCTTTTTCCTTCTTTTTGGATGATGAGATGATGAGAGATGGTTTTTTTCTTCCTTTTCTTTTTTGTGATGAGCTGCATGGCATGGATTTTGGTGGGGGCGTTAGAAGGGGAATAATTTGGGCATGGGTCATAATGCATACTTGTATGTTGGTTGTGGAATTGGAAGTGGAAGTGGAAAGGCGCTTCCATGATTGGGATGCATGCATGGAATGATATTGCCACCTGGTGATGGTGCAAACCTAATTAGAGTCTGATGCGAAGAGCCTAGAAAGAATGAAAGAATCAAATGAATGAATGGATGTGTTTTTCTTGAAATGTGTATTGGGGTTCTGGTTCATGTGTGGCGGGCCGGCGTGGTGTGGGGTTAAATGATTACTATCTGTGCTATACTAAAATCTTCTGTTGTTGACGGTGGTGTATTGCTATACTTCTAATCCCTTTCCCCTACAATACCCACCCCCGAAGCATTCAGGGGTGAGTGGGCATAGCCACAAGTGGCGCTAACCATTTACCCCACAGTCCCTGCCATCTCGCATCGCATCTGCCACCGGGAAAAATCCAAAGGTACGGAGAAGATCTCCTTCCCCGCATTATACCTACAGCCGCGAAAGTAATGCTCTGTTTTGGCTGTGTGAGTAATTTTGTTACATCTCTACGGTAGTATAGTGCTGGGTAAGTGAGGCGTGATCAGGGGTCGGCAGAACGGCCCGCTTTTACTTAAATTGTGGGTGGGTATGGGGAGGGAAAGGGGAAGTGTTGTACTATATGATGGAGAGCTGGGCGTATTGTAGGTAGGTAGGTGGGTAGGAAGAGTGTTTATGTTTTTAACTCTTGAAGAGTAAGTGTTTTCGTCCGTCTTGCGTGCGAAATTTCTCCAAGGAAGAAAGAAAGATGCGTTGCGTTTCTATCCAGCTGCCGCGCAATTTTCTCTCGGAATAGATGTTCCGCATCAACATGCGAGGTTATAAACCCTCTGGTAGAAGCGGATAAATGGCTACCGGGTGAGTACGTACTGTAGTTTGTCGAATGAAAATAAAACTATATATGAAGACTTCTTATACGGTCCGCTGTTCCATTCCCAGCAAGCACTTGTAGGTAAAGTAAGGTGTCTTGCCACTTAATGGTAATGAAAGTTCCATAACTTGCTCATTTGACCTGAGAGGTGATGAGGTGCTGTTTGCAGCAGATTTTAGACTGAGTGGTTATTTATCTTCTCATCTATCCATTTTTAATTCCTTCCTACTCCCCTTTTACATCCATCTCCTACTCATTTCCCCTCCTC
>QGMG01001140.1:0-11951 GCA_007825325.1 Lachnellula cervina
CACAGTCCAAATTGCGCAATTTTCTGAGTTATTTCCAATGTAACTCACAATCCCTTGCCATTGTCCCCCTTCAATTCCTTCCCACGGCCATCCTGGATCCCTCGGAAATGCTGGATATTTCGGTCCGTTTACCTTCTCCTTGGCAACCGATGGGCACAGAGATATCTGCTTGCGGGATATCGTAGCTATACCACTAACAAGTTCGGATCGCTGCATAATTCCATTTCGAGTTTCAACCAATCCGAAAGATAAATCTGGGTCGGGCCAGGTGTCACGCATGTTCTCGCAGTCCGGTTCCGGGCATGGCGTATCCAAACTTGAATCTAGTTCTTGATCGGTGCAAGCGCAGCCGCAGCATCCACCGGTTTCAGTTTCCAACTGTACGCAAGTATAAGAGCCAGTTCCAAAAAACTTTGGGCCTGTATCTAGCTGATCTCCGGTATTCAGTGTGGTTGAAAGATCAAGAGCCGTTGCCTTTGTCCCGGGGACAAGACCTAAAAAGCCGCTTAGGTCGCTGAAGCCGCGCCTTGACATTCGCTTCGTTGGATTAGTCAAAGCTTGGTCGGGGTAACACTTGCCAAGGACAAGTTGGGCAGTCTGATGAAGCATAATATCAGAATCTGTCGGCCATCCAACTGATGTCTGTTTCTTTGTTCCCTGGTAAATCAGGCTCTGCACTGAATAATCCACGCAGGCTAAAGACTTTTCTGCTTCACTGCTCCCAAGAACAACTTTAACGTAAGTTTCCTTGCCGACGGATATACTAGGGAAATTGCCATCGCCTGATGCTAGCTGAGAAGGAAGATTGAGAGTGACCTCGAGGCCGAACTCGACTCCATGCATCATTGTGATTGTTCCCGCTACCCCATTCGCGAAAAGTGCATTATTAGCACCTAATTTGATATCATCATTAGCCACTTTGCCTTCAGCAGATCCAGCAATATCGGCATCTGGCCAGTATGCATTGAAAAGCCCCATGTCGGAAGAAACGTCAACTGTGACTCTACCATCGAAACCAACAAGTGTGCCGTTATTATTCGCACTCTGCGTGCCTATCCCTGCGTATGTTCGAAGCCAAGGGGAGAAATGCAGCCAGCCATTGAACAACTTGAGTCCGTCCAATTCTTCGAGAGAAATGTTCTTATATGCGGGGTTCCCTTGAAACAGCTTCGCAATATCTAAGTTTCCTATTCCCGCAAGATCAAATTGTAAGTTTGTGCCTCCTTCCACACGGAGAAACCCGGCAGCTTCGTGGACAACTAGCTTTTCGGCCTCGATGGTTGCCTAGTAAAGAAGGTTAGACAATGAGAATTCAGATAATAGGGGAAACTGAATAGATTATTGGACATACGATGAGAGAGAACCCAAAGTGCATTTGAGCTTTGATTGATCCTTTTACCGTTGCGCCGATAGCTTCCGGGAAGTCAATATCTGACCCCAAGATAGGGCAGAAGTCTTCCCTGTCCCAGAACAGCCACTCTCCCACACTCCTCTCAATGTTTTTCGCTCGAGCGGGAGCTGTTTTTAGCTGGCCAAATTCGCTCTTCCAGTCTTTGGTTGTTGCACTAAAGTATCTCGGATTAAGACTTGACTTTGGGAGGTGACTACCGGCCTGACTACCACCTTGAATTCCATCGGAATTGACGATATTGTCCCAGTAGTCGACTGCATTCGAGTAGTCCATTCTAATGCTAGTTCTACCAGCATCTCGTCTCATATTGTTGATGTCGTAGTCGAAGGCGAAGTCATAGACTTCAGATGTCGCATACCGCCCCTTGAGATGCTCAGGTAGAGCTTGATTCTCAGAAATATGCAAATATATGGCTCTAGCCCAGGAACCATGTCCGCAATCTTGAGGCATTTGCACAATTGTGCCTTTCACGCCTCTTTCTTGTATTCGAAGACATCCTTCTACATCCATGCTGAAGCAAACTACTCGAGCGACTTGCTTTTGCTCAATTGGCTGTCCTAAGACTTCGAGAGGACAGTCTAAGAACGTAAATGGCTCAGGCTCATTTGAGCGGCGTTGCAAATGAGTGACGGCGTATGAATTACCGGCGATGAGAAAGAAAGCAATGTTTGACGCACTAGGATCGTCTAATGCTGCAAGTCCTCCCCAGTTTCGAAGATCAAATTGAGGTACTGATTCGGGATCGGGTAGTAGGTTTTCCGGAAAGATTTTATCAAGAGCAACTGGCAAGAACGGATGGCTAAGTCCAGCCGGCGGTGGACAGCAGAAAACTCCTTGACGTCCACTCGGGCACCCGAACTTATGATTTTCTGCCCCTTTGGGGTCAGCGTCCAGTTGAATTTCGTAGTTATTGCAAGACTGGGAGCAACTAAAACCCCAATGCCAAGCACAGTTCTTGTTGTCAAACGAGTCTTCTCTGGGACAGCATAGGGTTCTCATCTTGCTAGAAGGGCATCGTTTGTCGGGCCCGCCAGTATCAGTAGTAAGCCGGTATGGTTTGCCTGGGACATCGTTGCAAGAGCCACCACAGTCTGACCAAGAGCATATCTAAAAGTCGTGTCAGCGACCATGATAGTCAACAGTCTACAACGGTCCCATTGCATTTCGAATAAGTATAGAGGGATGCCAAGAATAAGTAGAAATAAACAAACTTACATCAAGATATTGCTTTAGACTACCAGAGTCACAGCAGAATATTACCCCCCTCCGTTGCATTCTGCTCCAGGCTTTCCATCTGTCAAGCTGCCTTCCCAGCCCCAGCTATCACCAGCAACTTTAATCTGGCCATTGTTACACCTCAACAGGTTAGCGATCGTCTGCGAAGCTTACACACAGAAACTTACTCCCCGGCGCACTGGCGATACCCAGTAGAATTCCTCGCCCAATGGCATTGCGATAGCTTTGGTGCAGCCCAAGATGGACAGCACACAAAACGTTTCCCGGGACAAGCTTTGTCTGGATCATTGCGGCCAGTCTTAGTCATGACTCGTTCGTCAGGCTTGCATGGCCGGTCGCAATCTGTGACGTAGCATTGAGAAGGTTGGAATGTATCGTGAGCATTGGCATTTCGGTCTACACTACGCTGCACTGCGACCATTAAATCGGTGGTAACAGGAGATATAGCAGCTATGGCATCGTGATTGTCGTTGTCTTGATCGATTGCCCATATCATGATACCGCCCAAACCCTAACTCAAGTGTTAATATATGTAATTATACGACTTCCAGTACTTTTAAGAAGGGTTTACGTAGCGGCGCCTACCAAGGTATTCGCAAAATCAATTTTTGCCTTGAAAGAGATTTCCGTATCAAAACTACACTTTTATCAGCATCAATCCTGTTGATCGATGGCCATGCTTTTGCTCACGATATCCAGTTGTTTTCATTATAGACCATGTAGTTCACCTTTGCGACGGTGTCGTATAGTGGCGTGGCTCCAGTCGTCTTAATAATATCGTCGATTTCTGTATTATAATTAGATATCTGCAAGCAAATCTTCGCAGGCTAAGTCTTACCTTTAAAAGACAAGATACCCGGGCTGTCAGTGCAAGGTCCTTTTAATCCAGGTCCTGAGAATTGGCAGCCTGGTGCCCAACAATTTGCGTCGTCCAATTCAAATGATCTTCCGTAGAAGCCAAGGCCAAGAACAATCTTTTTTGGGTCGATCCCGTTTCTCCAGAACTATCTCATGTTAGGCTTTGCGCGCAAGCAACGGATAAAGTGTCATAACGTACTAGATCAAGTGCTAAGTCTATTTCGGTGATGTTGGTGTGAGCAGCTACGACACTTCCGATAGGGTTGTCGCGGTCCCATACACCATGGAGATCGTAACTCATTAGTTGAATCCAATCCGCGTATTCTGTCATGCCTTTTAGGTCGAAGTGCCTCAGATACCAATAGGAAGTGGGTGCAGTGAAGGTAACGATGTAGGCTTTGGATCGCAGATTCATCTCATCCCTAAGTTCCTTCAAAAGCTTTGTGTAGTTCGCCCCGTCGTCTTGATTCCCTCCTCGATCATCAGCACCAGGATACTCCCAATCGAAATCTACCCCGTCAAATCCATACTGAGACAAAAATCCCAGGAGATTATCGATGAACAGCTTCCGATTGGCAGCCGAAGAAACCATATCACCAAAAACGTGTTGGAATGGTCCAGGATCGTTGAATGTCCAGCCACCTAGAGCGATAGAAACTTTGAGATTGGGGTTTTGCTTTTTGAGGCCAGGAATAGCGGTGTATAATTCGGAGTTGACACCTGGCATGCCGATAACTTTAAAGTCGTCTGGTGTGATGTATCCGAAAGCCATAAACAAGTGAGTAATCTTCTCAATAGGGATATCTTGTGGTGACATGGTACCGCAAGTGTGCCCACTGTTCCATGACTCCCAGTAAGCAATGATTCTGGTTTGGACATCGCCTGAAGTTGACCTAGGTTTAGGCTGATCGCAATTAGACTGACAACCATCACTGCAGAACAATGAAGTGGTTCCACAAAAGCCTATAAATAGTGATTAGTAGAAGGCGAGAGGTTTTAAGTGTGGAACGCAAACCGAATTTTGAGCAGCAGACCTATTTTCTTGTTAGCTCAATAATCTCTAGCACATTGGGCTACCAATTAAAAATCATGTATTTTAGTCAAATGATGTGGAGCCTTTCTTCGAAGATGTCCTGAAAAAGCACCAAGGTGCGGTCGACAATTGTGCATAATAGACCAAATTATTCATTGGCTAGTGTAAGAAAGACCAAAAAGCTTTTTACTTACATTCAAAGTACAAGCTTTCCCCGAAGGCACAGCAAATTCACCGCACTCGGCGGTGGCGCCACAATTACTCTGGCAACCTTCGCCGCAATAAGTACTATTGTAGCCGCACCAACCATCCTTGCCGCAACAAGCTAAGTACTCTTTGTTAACATGTATAACTTAGCAAGCGTGAAACTGGGATACATAAATACCTTTATTTGCACATGGCTTCCCTGGGCCACATGTGTAATCATCAGTGCTAGATGTGCTGATGCTGCTTCCAGTTTGGCCTTGTGTGTTGCGTGGACTTAAAGGATTGACTGAGAATTCCAGAGGGTCCGAGATAGCCAGATGTCTATGGAACTTTTGGTGGTTGTGCTTTGAGACAGAGGGCAATACCAGGGCGAGTAGGCATATGAGCAATAGCAAAGCCCATGGCCTAGCAAACCCCTTGAGGAATAGCATGCCTGCTGCCAAGTAACAGTTTCGTACTCGAGATCAAGACAACTATTTAATGGGAAGAATAGTAGAAGAAAGAACTGCAATCTTTGCACGAATCCTCGGTAGCTTTATAAATTCCTTGAAGATGGGAATTGGGAAAATGGCGAGGAAGTCACAGATGACGAAGGCGAAAGAAGCTACTAGGCAAGATATAAAAATGCCAAGCTGCAAGAAGAAAAACTCTTTAGTGGGTCACTTGTTCGTTTGCTATTGCATAGAGCTAGAGAGGGGGTGGGGTGGGGCTTCTACCTATGTAGCATTGAATCTGTGATTGCAACTACGGGCCTCAGGTCATTTAATCAATAATTATAGAACGAGAACCACAATTCAAATCGACTCCTAAGAATAGCAGCCAGCAGTACTTCTTTCCACCGCTACTCTAAGAAAATGAAGATGAAGGCAAGCTACAGGTATGTCTGAGCGAGCGTGCCCAATTTCAGAAGAGTCGAAGGCTATCCCCAGACCTCTTCCATCATTCCGGGTACTTGCGTGGTTTAACATGATTTGCAGGTTCATGTTGCTATTGAACTTCCTCTGCAACTTCCAGAGCACATTATGCGCCACCTTCAGCAATACAACAACTCAGTTATTTATCAATGCATCAACAACCTGCATTGAGGCTGTCAACATGGACTTCGCATGTAGCGACTTGCTAAGCGGCGAACAAGACGTTGGGGCTTCCCAGTTCTCACAAAGTGATCTGGCATCGATTTGTACCGATAGCTGCTTCCAGTCACTGCAAGCACACCGTGCCGCCGTATCTAGTGCATGTGCTTCGGCTCAGTACTATGATAACAAGACTGCAATTTATTTTGAGCCTACCTTCCTCGATGATGAAATCATCTATACCTTCAATATCACTTGCCTCAAATCCTTGTAAGTAGAGACTCGGGGTTTTAAACTGCCGAGATACTCTAGTTACATTATGGTCTAACGTTAACTCGTTCAAGGTCGACAGGAGAATATTGTTCAGACTGGTTCCAGAAGCTTCAAAATAACAATTCGAGTACCGATGACGATGTCGATTGCAACGACTGCATGCTAGAGACAATTCGAGGCCAGCTGCAATCCCCATTTGGATACCGTGATTCGCAGGCCTACCTGGATTTTGCGTCACTCACGTCTAGTTGCGGCTCTACCCAGTTCCCAGTTGGAACTCCTACCTCGATCATCTTGAGCTCATAGGTTTACAGCGATTCCCAAAGTTGCTGTGCTGACAAGCTTCTAGCGCAACTACGATGCCCACACCGACCTGCGCTGGTACATACTATAACACCAAAAACGGAGACACCGTGAACTCTGTTGCTCTTGCCCAAGGCGTTTCAACAGAGGGTCTGCTGGAGGGCAACAGCTTGTCTAGTACTGATGATCTTCTCCCTAGCACATTATGTATCCAAGGCTACTGCAAAACATATGTGGTGCAAACAAACGATACATGTGACACCATCGAAGATGCGACACATGTTACTTATACCCAGATACTAGCATGGAACGTGAATATCAATTGGCACTGCAGGTGAGTACGGATATCAATGTTCCATTCATGATATTCTGACAGTGCATTAGCAACCTTGATAGCTTTGTGGATTGGTCCATCTGTATTAGGTACGTGTCAATTGATCACTACCAAACTATTATCCCACTAATAGTCATAGTAATCCTTTAGGAGATTTCAGTTTACCAACAATTACCTCAAGCACCACCGAGACTTCGTTTACTCAAGCGTAAGTGTTCGAGCTGCGAATAAAACCCTATACTCACTGGTCTCTAGTCCCGTTCCTGGCAATATTGGAGCAAATACCACGACCTACTGTGGGGAGTACTATACTATCTCTGCTGGAGACACCTGCAGCAGCATAGCTCTCAAGTTTACTTTATCACTTGTTGATTTGTGAGTATTTCCTCTTTGCTTTGTACTGCTTTTATCCATCATTAACTTCTTCAAAAGCTACTTCTTGAACCCGGAGATACGCACCGACTGCACCAATTTGCTACTAGGTATCTCTTACTGTGTCGAAGCGGTCGGCTCCATATCGACATATGCTGGATACCCTGGTACAACACCTACAAACTCTCTTGTTGCTGTAACAGGTATCCCCACACAGCCTGAAAATATGACAAGTCAGTTTCAAAACAATCAACCTGTTATTCCGATCGCGGAAGGAACTCGGCGGGATTGTTGGCAGTAAGCAATATGCGAAACATCCTGTTCTATATACTAATAGGGTCAAGGTACTTTTGGCTTCGGTACGAAAATTCAACAGATTTGGCAGATTGTTGGACCTTAGCGAGCTTGTTAGACCTGGCACCAGATGTAGGTTCAGCATTACAGGAGATTGAATTGTGAGTGCTAATACCAACAGGAGTTTGTTCTGTGGAACCCATCTCTTGACACCAATACTGCCTCTACCAATACGACTTACGACTATCCATGTACTATGTCAGCTAGTGTATCCTATTGTGTGGCCTTGAGCGAACCTACCATTAGTAATACTAAGCCTGGATTCCGTTTCTTGTTTGAATATATACTAACATGAATGATTTAGATGCAGCTCCAAAGATTACACCGCCAAGTCCCCGCGCTAGGGGAGAAATTCAAGGGTGCACTTTGTGGACTCTGGCATCCGAATGGAATGATTGCGCAAGTATCCTATCTAATCAACAGCTGACTCTAGCGGACTTTGTCGAGCTTAATCCTTCTGCAAAGAGTGACTGTACTGGTCTGTTTGCAGGAACGTACTATTGCATCTCGGCAGATTCTGACACAACATTTCCGCCGCCTTCATCGACTTTTCAAGAGCCAGTAAGCACGCCAAGTACATCGAGCGATTCCAGTCAGGTATGATGCGTGGAAAATTCTTGTACTATGCAAACTAATTTCATGGCTCTAGTCAACCAGCATCCCACTCAGCACCCCCACTACCAAGACTAGCTCAGTAACTCCTAATCCCACATCTTCGGGCTCCATAGTTACACCAACTCCCTACCCCGTAAGTCATTTTTCGATCATGCAGATTCCTTCCAAATCAAATGGCTAAACCTCTACATAGTTCAACATGCTACCAGGCTGTAAGACATTTTACTACACGGTCAGCAACGATTATTGCCTGAAGATTTCCGACTTGTATAAGATCACAATCAACGAATTCGTCCGGTGGAATCCTGATACGGGAAGCACAGGCGACTGCACCGTTTGGTTGAACTACTATTATTGTGTTGGACATTAAAGGGAGTGAGATGGCGTATCGAAGTCTGCTTCAAGCCTTCATAGCTTAATTATATGCTCTTTCGCTAGTTTTTGAGTGAGATACAAAAACAATGATCCTGTACCAAGCTCCAGGAGCTATCATTTGTTCCTTTTTGGGAGTGACCTTGAAAACAATCTTTTGCTACCTCGTAATTTCCATATCACTGACCTGCGTATCGACTGTATTAGTTTCGACATAAAGCCCCAGGTTTTTTTTGTAGTTTCTATGAGGGTAAAGAGTACCTAGAGGGAATTACAAGAGTTCATAAGCTGTAATTGCAAGGTATCTACAAAAAGATTTTATAGGCCTATACTTCATCATAAGGCCACATCATAGCTAATATATGTCCTATCGGGAAAGTAGCCTAGGTCTTAAATCCCAACTACCTACCTTAGGTACCTAGGTATGTATGTACGCAAGTAGAGACCGGATGATAAGCGAGCCCCCGTTGTTTGGAAACTTCCTCTTTGGGATTAGGGCATCCGTTCCAAACATCAGACACGTGACATCTTGATATATTTGAGACTTGTTTGTTTGGTTCCTCAACCTTGCAATACCACAAAGACCCGACGTATCCAAGAATCCCACACTCAAAGCAAAATGGGTCTCGCCGAGCTTCCAACCGAGTTATTTGATCCTATCTCTCATCTACTTGCCCCGAAAGACCTCAAGCAGTTGCGCCTCATCTCGAAAGCCATCAAAGCCAAAACGAAGTTCCGCATCACGCGCATCATTATTTCGCCAAGCCGTGCCAACATAGATGTCTTTCGAAACATCGTAAATCACGAAGAATTCAAGCAGGGAGTTGAGGAGATCGTTTGGGATGATGGGCGTTTGCAGTGTTATGCTGGTGGGCAGATGGGCTTGAAACGGTTCTTGAAGGATGCAAGAATGGACGACCTACTGAGGGAGGATGACAAGATTTCTAAACGCAAACGAGAACTTTGGGGTGAAAACGCTCAGTTGGTGAGCCATGAGGAAAGCTTTCGAATCTACCAGGAACTGTATAAAGAGCAACAACGAATCATCGAGAGTGGCGAGGATATTGAGACTCTGAGGCTTGGATTGACCACATTGCCAGCATTGAAACGCGTAACGCTCACTAGCGAAGCATGGAGACGGGTGCAACTTTTCCCGTTATACGAATCACCGCTCTTCAGATCGTTTCCCCCCGGATTTCGATTTCCACTTCCTGGGCCGTGGCATGGCGAATATGATTCATACTCGGAACATCCAAACGCAGTTGCTTATAGGGATCTCATTACCCCTTGGGATCAGCCACATACGGAGTGGCGAGGTTACACTATTGTTGTCTCGGAGCTTCTTGCAACCGCCTCGAGTCACCATGTCAGCGAGTTCGTTATTGATGTTCACCGCGAGCCCACGGGCATATGTCACCAGCTATTTGCAGCCCCGAACCCTGATTACAGCAATACATTGCAGCTTTTCGACGCGATAAACCTAACGCGACTCGATTTGGCACTTAATGTGGAACCGACTGTGACTGGTCTATTCCCTTGCTTCGAGAATGGATTGTTACGGGATGCTATATCTAAGCTTCCTCATCTAAAGCATTTGTCAATCCATGCCAACATGCCCACGCGCGACAAGCCTCACAAAGTGGACGATCGTCCATCATTCTGGATTTCTCTCCAGAGCATTCTTCCAGTCCCGCATTCCGAAAAACTCCCTCGCCTAGAGCATTTCGGCCTCGCCAATATATTCACCACTCCGGAAAGTCTGTACGAAACTCTCTCTAGCCTTCCGAGTCTTCGAACCGTGGATTTCGATACACTTGCGTTCCGCAGAACGTCCGGAGGTTATCGATTGCTGCTTGAGGATCTGAAGCGAAATCTGGTGGATGCTGAGGACGGTGCTTGGAAACAACTCCATCCGACCATCACGATTCGACGTATGGATTTCTCTACATTCCGAACGACCGTTCGTGATGAGGTGTCCAAGTTTCTATATGAGGGTGGCGAAACTCCATTTGGTGGTCGCTCTATCGAACACCCAACAGATAACATGGGATGGATCTTAGATGATTTCGATCCCAATTATAGGGAAAAAAGAAGGTTAGGAGGAGGTTCATAGCCGTTAAGGATGCTGGAGTATGGGACATGGTTTTGAGATAGAAAGTTGCCGAAGCAGTTGTGGAGGCGGGAAGGCGGGAACTTTTGCCTTTAGCAAAACAGAAAGTAGTATGTGATTGTAAAAAAGAATTCCATGAATGAAACGCAGTCTTGATTGGTAGTTGGGTTCTTTTGTTTGGTCTAATTATTTCAGCTCCCAAGTCTCTTGGTGTCAAATGCGTTAGATATAAGAATTGCGTGCAAGAAAATCGCAGAATTCATTAATAGCTAGTTAGATAGTGCGGCTAACCTCTGTATTGAAACATACCAGCGCTATAACACGCTAGACATAGGAAGCCTATTCGTTCTAGACTGTCTTCTCCAAGAGCAAATAGGATTTGCGAGGGGCTCAAAGCCCATCCGTGAGCGATAACCCAGCTAATGAGTCGATTCGAGATGGTCATCATGGATTTTCTTAAGACATCAAAGATTACACTCATTGGGACGGAAAGAGAAGCGTAGCAGAGTGGCGGATTATGGAGGCATTCAAATATTCCAGATGAACTTGACCGCACCATAAATTCTTACATCAGCGAGCGACGGAAATTCGGGAACGCCTACGGACAGTACTAGATGCATTTTACATCCAACCTGCATTTATGACGTGGCGGTAAAAACTGTTGCATACTATTATAATGTAATGATTGGCGGTAAGCCTCCTCTTGCTGACCTTAAAGCCTTTTTAATCTACAAATTACAATATAATAGTAACCCTAAGTTATTCTTTACTTGGCATTTACTCGTTCTTGATAAATATTTTGACAGCCGCGTCCCTCAAATCCGCTGATTGCTCAATCTGCAAATAACTTAAACTTTTATTATAGGACTTATTTCCTTTGGGGTCGTCAATTAGTAGCATACTAGAGTTTCCAGCTTTCAGCATACGGAAAATACTCCATATCCTAGCTACTACATCTGTGACAAGGTAACAGTTGAGATTTCCAGAACTATCATAGCCCTTAATGCCACCCTTTCCCCAAACTTTGACAATTAGTGATATCCGCTCTACTAAAAGATTAAGGTAACTAAAGATTTAATGTATTTATTCATAGCAGCAGCACAATATACCCTAGTCCCAGGTGGAAAGATCCTCCGATTCTGGCGTTTACTCTCCAAAAAATTATATCGTGAAGTCACTACGGTGGGCGAAACCTACACATAGGCAACATCATCGCCCTGCGCCCTGCGCCGCTACGCCCTAGGATTTTAGATTTTAGATTTACAATTTTAATCAAGTATAAATAACATTTTAAATAGCTCTTAACTATTATAAATAATAAACAATTAAATAAATAAGTATTAGAGTAATATATATAGAAAAAAAATTTGTTATATAAAAAATTTATATAATCTATCCCC
>QGMG01001141.1:0-11939 GCA_007825325.1 Lachnellula cervina
GTTAGCTGGGGTGGGATATATAATCATATGGAGCTGGGTTGTTAGATAGATAGAGAGATAGGTGGCTGTATGTATCGAAGAGTAGAGTGGAGCACTTACTTTTGGCTTGAGCTTGGCTTTGATCTTCTTTGAAAGCTCGTGGAAAGCCGCTGATGGAATAATCATCGCTCTTCTCGAAGCGGATCTTCATATCGATCATGGGCGTCTTGGAGGATATACGGAATTTGATCCCCGGCATTTGGAAATGGAGGTTGAAGATCATGTCGTCGACGATTTCTGAAGTTAGACCAAAGTATCTGAGCTCCTTGCATTGCTCTTGGATCACAAAACCAGGACTGCCGAATTGGCCGTCTTGCAGCAAGATTCCGATTTCCCGGATCTCTGGAGTGTAATCCGAGAGACGACAGAGAATTTCTCCTATACAAGCAAGAATGTCAGTACCACTGATACATTTTAGGGGTTTTTGTTAAACGCACCCTTCAAGAACAATTCCTTGTTAGGCGTCTCCTCAATCTCGCCATCAAAGTAGAAAAACGTGGCAAAAATCCGAGATGCCAATGTGCGTATCTCACTCTCGTCGATGAATTTCCGTGCCATGTTATGGAAGAAATCGAGACTGTCAATATCGTCCGAAGCTGGTACTTCTGGGACTTGCACATTCAAATGTGTGAAATTACTGGTTGGGGCATCCACGGGTAGACTATTGAGATAGTCGTCCCAGATCTTCTCTTGACGTTCCTCAACCGAGCGTGAGTGAGACTGTTTCTGCTTAATTTTCTTCAGACTATCCTTTTTAGACTTCACACTCGGGTTCCTGCTGCTAGGTCTCTCGGATAGTGGAATTTCCGTATCAGCTGTCCCAGTGCCAATCCATAATAGTAAGTCGGGATAATTAGAGGGTGCATCGCGCCAAATCGCTTTGTATTCGGTGTCGGCCATAATGATTGGATTGCTGACGTTGGAATTTTCGTGCGAATAGACTTCATTCGAAGACTTGTGCTTGAAAGGATTGAAGAACAGCTGATTTGACATTGAAGCTCGCGCACTGAAGTTTGATCAGTCGGGACTGTACAAAATGGGGAGCGAACTCACGCTTCCCAAAGTTTGATTTCATTCTGCTCGGTCTCCGGTCTGAATAACCTGTAAGCGGCTAGATAAGTTTCCATTAGCATTTAAACCCGTGCGCATAATCCTACTTGAAAAACTTACGATATGGTATACTCCGTCGATTGTAATTGGGGAAAAGGGTAGCCCTGCCGTTGGACGAGATAGCAGAAACAGCAACTTTCGTATTAGTCCCAAGTTTGCCAGCATTTGACCCTCCAAACAATGGTTGAGATTCAGAAAACACCTGTTTGAGAGTTTTTTCGAGATTGGCCGAGCCGTATCTAGATTTAGATGACTTTCCTAGACGTCGGTGCAAGTTTCGAAATCTATGAAGACTGTCTCCGACGAAGCCTTCTTTGCATATTGTTGAAAAGCTTTCCTCGCATTCATTTATCGTCCAGTCACTAGCAAAAAGCCCCAGAGTAGGTATGCTACCAGACCTGCCATCTTTTATTAGTCGCAGTAATGTCGTTTGTCTAAGATACATACTCACCCGCTTCCGATGACTAGGTCAAAAAAGAATCTGACGGGTATTCTAAAGTTGAATTCCTTTTCCAATAGATGTAGAATTTCCAATTGGATGAGACCCCTGATCCCGCCCCTACACAATTTAGTAATGTCTCAGGCCTTACAGAGAATCTATACATACTCACCTAGCACCAGTATTCGAATACCCGCAGCCTCTGGTTTGAAATATATCGATTGAGGTTTGCTTGTTTGATTTGGCTCGAGGGGGCATTGATGGATCTCCACCATCGTCCGGCTGAATAACTGCCCATACTCTCTGACGCAGGATGTACACAACACATGCCCGCATGATAGGGTATGCTCTGGAGGTTCAAAAAGGCAAGACCAGCAAACTGTGTGATCACTGAGGTTGATGAACTTGTTCTCTTTGCCGGATTCGTGTAAGAAATCCTGGATGTTGACACGATGCAAGGAAGTTGCCGCGGCCTGTTGTAAAACCTGTTTGTCGTTACCCGGTAGCTGACTGAGAAACTCGCCCAGGATATAATACACACCGGCATGAAATTCGTCCCTGTTATTTTCAAACGTGAATTTCGATGTATAGTTCCCTCGGGACAAGATTCGGCCATCCGCAAGTTGATGTCCAGTAGATCCATGTCCGCATCGCATATTAGCACAGCGGTAGAAGTAGGTGTTGAATTTCAAATCATTCTGGTACTTGTACGTGCTGAGATCATACGTGATGTGATCTGGTTGAGTACGGATAACGAACTCGCAGGGCCAATGCCGTTCGCAAAAAGTGCTAAGTGCATAGTCCAAGTGCTTTATATACTGTGGAAATATGTGATCCGCAGTACCTGCTTTTAGTCAGCTATGTCTCTATCGCTATTTGTGTTTTGTTTGACAAACCTAGAATTCTGTGTCGTGCCGCATCTAGGAGAATACAGGATGCGACTAGATGACTCAACCTCTCGAAAATAGCTCGAGCGTCAGGTGTTGTCTGTTGATCTTTCAAGGCTATTGCCAGCTTCAGAATACTGCCTCCGAAGTTCGCTGGAATCGGGTTGAACAGAAAAGATGCTTGAACAAAATCAAACGGGATTTCGAGAGTCCGGGAATAATGATCGAAGGCGTGCTGAAGATAGTGCTGCAAGCTGTCTTCGTCAAGTAACATTCGTAATTCGGATTTTCTCTCCCTAGCAGCTTTACATCCATGTGTAATTTCTGTGTAGAGCTTCTGAGCTTGGTCGAGGACTAGCTTGGGTTCCGTGTCAGCTGGGAGGTGAACGACCTGGGACGCATTATCTTATTAGTTGATCTTGGTCAGAGTCAAGTTGAACAGCATCTACATACCCTGACGGAGCTATAGTAGCACATCATTAGATCCTCCACATTCTCAATAATACGGCCTCGTGCTTTCCAGGATTTTGCGTACTGAGCGAAGACAACATTCCGGTTCAAAGTTTTGGACAAGGATTCAAGGAGCGCTTCTGTAGCAACATCAACATCCCACAAGCTTTGTTGAATATTTGCGGGGGTACTATTCAAAACTATGACTGCATAAGGGAGGACTGGGTGATTGTATGATGCTTCTAACGCATCGGTCGCCCACTCAATGAGCTTCTCCAGAACGCTTTCAATTGTCCTAGAATCGTGTGAGTACAATTTCGACGCACTACCAAAAGAGATGGTAGGTACCTTGGATTTCTATGAACAAAAATGACAACATCAGAGAACGTAAACAGCAGACGCGGGTAAAACTTGGCAACGACGAATTGTCGCGTCCGTTCTAGCGGAGTTTTGGCCCATTGAAGCTCTCGTTTAGACGAAGGTTGATTTGAAGCGGTTTCCCTGTTGTCCCACTCGGTTTCGGCCTCGTCGCGTTTATGCCGAAATGTTGTTGCCATGGGCTCTCTTGCCCCGCCATCGATACCCTCACAATCTGCATATAGGATCGGGTTAGTGGATAGAGATGAACCCGGATCCAGGTATAGGTGAACATCCTCTGAAGTAGGGACATCTTTTCCTGGCAATCCCGCTACCGGGCGATGGAAGTTGAGTCCCTCTGCAGATTCTTTGATCTGGATCAGAAGCTTGATGAGTGTACTCTTTCCGGCACCAGTTTGACCAACAAATGAAACGAGGCTGGGGGCTCGAGGATTCGGGAATGGAAGATCGTCATATATCTCTTCATACACTGAGCTGGTTCGCTCATGAGACTTCAAATACGCATTTGTGGCTGCCATAAGGCCAGAATATCTCCCATAATCGTGAAAGTAAAGTGGGTTGTCTTTCACGGACTTCCCTACCCCTATTACGCTTAATCAGCCTATATATCTCTCTCAAATCCCAAGTTGCTTACCAAACCATGCGGCGTCTTCTTCGGCAGCCAGCCATTTCTCAAGACTTTTGTCGTCCGCTGGATTTGAAAAGGCCGGTTGAACCAGCCTCACGACCGAAAGGGCAATTTTGGCGTGTTCAGCAGGCTGCGTTCCTTTTCTTTTCGGTTTATGTACAGCCTGTGCTCTCCAGCAACCAGCGCAAAATTTCCACTTACAAGCCTGGCAAAAGAATAACTCGTCGTCGTACTCATCGCAGACATCACAGCAGTCGGCATCAGAGCTGTCTGTCTCTTCCTCGTCATCATCCGGTTGCTTGATTACTTCCCCCAAGAGGGAGTATGTCTTCGGAGTTGGCCCGCTAGGATTCATCGCCAATGAGTCGCCGCTGATGAGTTTGGGTGTTTAGTGTCTTGCGATGAACATTTGACACAGTAAGTTGATGGATGGTGAGGCTGGGCCCTTCATGATACTTAAAGATAGAGGTCCCGAGTTCAGCGTCGGGCGTGCAGCGGGCGTTGCTTTTTTTTGACAGATGGATTTCTATTGGACGCCTGAAATTGACGTGCTCGATGCCTGAAGAGCAGCATCGCTCACATGATGAGGACGAGGGCGAGGAGTTCGAGAAAAAATGTATTTGAACCATCGGTTTACCTGCTTTGCAGAGGTAGAATCAGTGAAACCAGGACCCCCAATACAATGGAGGAAAGAACTACTATGGATCCTCTGGAGCAGGGGTGCTGTAGACACCCCAGCAGATTTACTCTGCTCTGCAGACTGTTCCACTCCCCGAAGTTTACGGAGGCATGCGGGGTATAGTACTGCCAGAACTGTACACTTGCAGTAATCCAGCTATAGAACTATCACACGGCTGAGGGCATAAACTTCTTGAATCCCAGATAAGAGGATCCAAACATGCTGGTCACGGGTTGGAACCCACCAAGCAGCAACCACAACACAGGGGTCAAGCTGCGTCGTACATGCCATGTACTCCGTATATGCGGGTGCAATGTCTGCCAGGATTCAAACCCCACAGTGCCAAAGGCAGCAAGAAGGCTCGTTAACTCTGCCATTTGATGGTGGTGTGGTGTAGTGGAATGAGAGAATCCGATGTGCTTTTCAGGTCGTTCATCAACCCCGCCAGCCTCCCGAAGCCATATTATAACGGCCGCCGGCGGAGTGGTACGCTAGTTACGCCCTGTGCCTCACAACTGAGACCCCTAAAGTCTCAGTCTAAAGTCGACTGGTACAATATCCCGCTTTCAAGACGTGCTTCTTATCAGCGGAAGATACAAATATAATACATACCCTGTGAGAGCAGGTTCTTCTCTCTTCTCTCTTGTGTTTTTCTTTTTCTTCTTCTCCGACTGAGTACGTGAGTGGTTTGGAGCCTGGACTCGTCATTAGGGATAAGATGTTGCAATCGCACTGCGCCATCCGGTGCTGTGATTGGAGAACCTCACGACCCTCCTCGGTTCCCCTTTTCCTCATCCCTCTCCTCTCCATAACTTCTACTGAACAGCGAGCACAAAGGGCTGCTTGCAGGAGCAGAGGAGCTGGGATGATACCGTATGTGACGGTGGCACTGGTGGCATGGTACCAACCAAGAGCTCTTTTAGTCATGTGACAGATCACGTGTTTAACCTCAAAACAACGGCATATAATTGACTGTTCCCCAAAAACACCTTTCATTCTTCGCCTTTGTCTTATTGACTAGACAAAAGACCTTGAGCAGTACTCGTCCCTTAAAAGCCGGCAGATCACTCATCGCGAAGCAGGGATGACAACGATTCAGACACTTTTAATCTAGTACCTACACCGCATCACAGGCTCAGGGTCGGATCAGCAAGCTCTGTGGCTCCAAGACAATCTAGCCTATCCCTCTTTCTCCAACCCCTGGCTCAGAAGAGTATCACGCTCCCATAACAAATCAGTAGCTGCGGCAAGTGGTCCTCCTAGCAGCGTGAAGATCGAGAGTCTGGTCACGGCTTGTCCCCAAGGAACATCTAAGCGTGGTTTCGTTGCCGTATATGCAGATTTCCAGAGCGACAGCGCCCATACTAATGCTGCTACTCCTGTCCCATAGTAATCCCATAGAAGGAATTCATGGACGCCCTCTGCAGCACTACTCGCTGTCCAGCTTAGAGATGTAAAGGGGGGAAGAAAGACTTCCTGGAGGGATAAGTTGCTGGCAGAGATGATATAGCATACTGTTGAGACTTGAGACGCCACACAGATACCTATAATTAGGCTATAGACGCTTGAAACCTGAGATATGTAGGCCTTAATGCGAGTTTTTGGTGCCGATGCTTCGCTGACATCCCAAAAGCTTTCGAAGAGTCTCTGTAATCCGACCATATACAGAGGGAAAGGTTGCCATACTGCCTGGAGAAGGTGTATTGCCTCGGGGGGAAGAACCGAGGGTGTCGGTAACATCCAAGGGATTGTTGGAAGGACGAAGCCGATGATAAGGGAGTACGGCAATGCCTTCAGGGCAGCGCTTGGGACGAGAATCGCAGATGCGTCGCGGACCTTCTTCACGTCTGCAGTAGGCGACGTTCTCGCATGCCACAAAAAGTAGAATGCAACCAAAGGGCCCATTCCAATCATCTGCACGGTCCCACCGAGAGCAAGAAAGCTGTATATACGTTTAGAAGGCTGCTATTTTCTGAAGCGGGGTTCGACGTGCTTACCTCCCCACCGCGAGGCCCCGGTTACCCTCACGCAAACATTCCAGGTTCAGGAACGCAAAAGCCGATACCCACTGAAGCATGAAAAATGGCGTAAAGGCGTTCAAAGCCTCGCCTTGGCGGAAGATGATAGGTGTCCAGAAGGAAATCAGGTTATTCAAATGCCAGTCGACCCCCCTGATGCCGAGAATGGTCTCCCTCATCACAACTAGTGTGCCCGGCCAGAGTCGAGGAGTCTGCTGACTGGCATTGAAGAGATCTCCCAAGAGGCCACCCGTGATTGATACTACATACACATTATAGGTAGTAATAACAGCCCAAGCGCCCAGCAGGTATATAAGGCCGCTGTTTCTCGAAGACATGACAGCTAGGTAGAGTCCAGCTTTTACTGTGCTGCCGCGGGTTGGTTGGGTTGTAGTCGTGATTTGCCAGAGTCGCGACTGATATTTCTTTTGAGAGAAGGATGAAATCCAAGGAAACTAGTTTAAATAAAGGGGTACATCCAGAAAGGGAGTTGGTCGGCCCATTGTCTTGGGAACTTCACTGCCGGATCATGGATTCGTCGGCTCATCTTTCAACTACTCTGTACTAGTACAGTGCATTAAATTACTCCGCAAAATTGGCCCGATCCATGCTTTGATTCGTCGGATTGATGACATATTTGGGCCGACCCGAGACTACCGCTCCAATCGGTATTCTTACTCGGACTTCGGTACTGTACGGCAAAATCGCGGATTTTGACCTGCCCTGCCTCATACAGAGTACCCCAGAAATACCCCAGAAATACCCCCACAAACTGGAATGCCGGTAGACCACACCAATCTCACAGACTAGGCCGTATCTGAACATAAATAACCCGATACACCACTTTGCAAAGAATATACGGTATATATCTGAATAGCGTTGATTATAAGATCAAGGGCTTGAGAATGTCGAAATCAAAGTGGAATAGAAAGGACAGAAAGAAAGAATCTCAACAGCAGTACTACCACTACCATGGCAAGCCAGGACCCCCAGTATGATGTGATCGTCGTTGGGGCCGGGTTTGGAGGATGTTATATACTCAACGAACTGAGAAAGGAAGGCTTCAAGACATTGCTCCTTGAAGAAGCCCCGGATCTAGGTGGTGTATGGTACTGGAACATGTATAACGGTGCACGAACCGATACTAGAGTGCCCCTCTACGAGTTTTCCGACGAAGCCATCTGGAGCGACTGGAACTGGACCGAGAAATATCCAGCAGTCGAAGAAATACAGCGGTACTTTAAGCACGTGGATTCAAAACTGCACCTCAAGAAGGACATCAAGTTTAATAGTCGCGTTGAAAAGTTGCACTATGATGAGCAAAAAGGAGTCTGGAACGTCTCTTCCAAGTCCGACACGTTTGAGACGAGGTTTGTCGTTTTAGCCACTGGATTCGCTGCAAAGCCATTGATTCCGGACATCAAAGGGTTGGAGACATTTAAGACTCAAGCACATACTTCAAAATGGCCAAGAGAGGGCTTCAACTTCCAAGGAAAGCGAGTTGGCGTGATTGGAACCGGCGCTAGTGGAATTCAAGTCATTCAAGAGATTGCTGGAGACGTCAAAGATCTCGTGGTGTTTCAGCGGAGCCCTACCTATGCGCTGCCTATGCGACAGGAAAAGATCGATGCAGCAAAGAAGCAGCAGAGCAAGGAGGTCTACGCGCACCGCAACACCACCTTCCCGGGCTTGGAGGACGAGTTCAATCCGCAATCGGCGTTGGAGGTCTCGGACGAAGAGCGCGAACGCTTCTATGAGGACCTCTGGGCAAAGGGGGGCGCGGGGTTCTGGCTCTTTACATACCGGGACACCATTACGAGCACCGTCGCCAGCGAGTATGCCTACAGGTTTTGGAGGAACAAAGTCGTCCAACGGATTGAAAATCCGGCAGCTGTCGAGATCTTGGCCCCAGAGAAAGCTCCTTACTACTTTGGAACCAAACGTGCTACGCTCGAACAGAGCTATTACGAAGTGTACAACCGTGACAACGTCAGCTTGGTGGATATCAACTCGAATGCGATTGCGGAGGTCACCCCAGAGGGAGTGCGGGTTGCCAATGGTACCTTCTACCCGCTTGATGTGCTGGTCTTAGCCACAGGCTTTGACGCCGTGACTGGTGGTATCCTTGCGATTGACATCAAGGGGAAAGACGGTCTGTCCCTCACGCAGAAATGGGAGGGCGGCGTCCAGACTCACCTTGGCTTCGCCACATCCGGATTCCCGAATCTCATCTTCCACTATGGACCACAGGCCCCAACGAGTTTCTGCAACGGGCCAACTTGCGCTGAACTCCAGGGCGGTTGGATCGTGAGCGCTCTGAAGCACGTAAGGGATCAGAAACGCACAAGCTTGGAAGCGACCAGGCAAGCCGAGACAGACTGGGCGAAGCAGGTTCAGTTTATTGGCGATCAGACCTTGCTGCCTCAGACCAAGTCCGAGTACATGGGAACCAACATTCCGGGGAAGAAGAAGGAAATGCTCAACTATCTAGGAGGGTTGCCACTGTACACCCAACAAATCAACGCTTCTCTGACCGAAGGGCTGAGTGGGTTTGTCTTGGCATGAACAGATTGAAAGGGAGTCCTCGAAACGAGAGGAGGTTCAGCTTTCAGGTTTCATGGAGAAAGTGGAACGGGCAGATGACTAGTGATATCAGTGTGCGATGCGATGCGAGTTCATGTATAGCCCTTTAAACAAACAAAAAACAGTCAGTTCCACAACTTGGATTGTCTTTTCAAACATATCATGCGTACAGTACATCCTGCCCGACAATAAGATTGCATGTGAAGCGCTATACTAGTGCATGGCTTTATCTCGAGATGCACCCTCTCATAGACATACCTATTCTACATGAACCGTGAAATTCGCACCTCGTGCTAGTGTACGAATCAGGAATAGCCCTGTCGCCGGTATTTGTGTCGGATCGGAAGATGGGGATGGCTATGCTCCACACTTTTCCCACCCATAGGCTGCACCCCAGCATTCTACCCCAAGATTCGGGAGGGCTAAGGTAGTAAGATGCGGGGTCGCCCTGTGTTGTTTTGTTTTTCGGGATCCTCTTCTTCTTCCTTGCACTTAAGGTGTGTCACTGCCCTGCACTACACTGAACCCCATTGAACCCCATTGACACCGATACCTTACCTCTGATCTGATCTCCTTGCCTAAGGTAATAGGTACCTACCTATTCTCTGTGCTCAGATCTACCCAGGTATCTAAATATGGACACCCATGTACGCCCCAGCATATCCCAACTGGCCTGTGAATCATGTCGAAGGTGGGTTTCTTGTTTATGTTTTCCACGAGCATTCTTGTCGCAAATTGTCATGCTTACCTAGGTACCTACCTACTGACTGACCACCATCCCATCCCATCCCATCCGAGTTTCCATGCTTACTTACCACCATCGGCAGGCGCAAGTCCAAGTGGTACGTTCGTTGGAGATATTAACGCCAAATACATAACTCGGAATAACTCCTAACACACTGCTCCAGCGATAAGAAACATCCACAATGCGGCACTTGTGCCCGCCTCTCTCAGCAGTGCGTCTTCCCCATCGACCGTCTCAAGCCGGGGCCCAAAGAAGGTACGTAGTAGTCGTAGCAGTACCTGCTTCCTTAGGGATTTTCGACGTGAACGTGTCGAATCCAAACCTGATGATGTTGTGTGGGCTAGGGCCTACGAGGAGTCAAGCACTACCCTCGACCGACAGAGACTGGATCTCAGAGCAAGCGGAAAGTCTCGACGAGCTTTTTGGGGCCGAGTCTTCTGGAAACCATCTGCCCACCAATAACAACACCCAGCCATTCCGACATCTGCATGATTTTGAAATAACGCCGTCACAGTATTTGGCGCCTCCTCCTGGACAACTGGAGAGTGCCGGCGACTATTGGGACACGACGACCACTTATATGGGCTCGCCTTCTTCTTGGTCCTCCCAAATGTTCTTTCCGCTGGCTTTCCACGAATCGAGCAATTGTCGTGCGGCAGGCTTGAATGCGCTGGTTCATCCCGTGCATGAAAACTTGCGAACCCTGAAAATTGGCAGAACTGAAACGGCAAATCTGAGAACACCTAATTTCGACCGACTGTTCCATCAAATAAGCATTGAGATGAAGATTTCATCGGCCACCCTTTTACATCTGTAAGTCTTCTCGGAACTGAAGAATGGTGGCATAAGTTGAACGTGTACATGCTGGCGGGTCGAGCAAAGCCTTCGAATGCTCGTTAACAGGTAGAAATGGCAGAATTGATCTTTACCTGTCCCACGTCATGGTCTTGTCGCTATTCCACAAGCCGTCCTTCAAGGACAAACTGAACTCCATACAGCAGCCTCTTCACCTGAAAGCGTTGCTGGCATCCGTATGTTCCTACGCCGCGCGGATCGAGCAACAACGATGGCCACCAGACCACCGCGCCAGTCGATGGCACGAGTATTATGGTGCAAGTGGACCAGGCGACGAAGATCCTCCAGATCCGCAGAAACTACACACTCTTGCAATCCGACTTTTCGCTGATGCCATGAGAGATTATGAAGAAGAGACGCCACCGCTTTGCCTCTTGCAAGCCTGTATAATCAACACTTCATATTCCATGACACACGGAGTGTACGGAAAAGCATGCAGATCGCTTGGTCTCTGCATTCAGCTGGCATATGAATCGAATTTGCATGTGATAGACTTCGAACTCTACCCGGACGGACTAGGACAGAAGCCACCGGATCTCAGTCAGTGGTCGCAGGACGAAGAAGCGCGGCGCGCGTGGTGGGCCATATGGGAGATGGACTCCTATTCCAGCTCCATCCGACGATGCCCAGGCAGCTTAAGAACGAGTGAAGTCCAAACCCTCCTGCCCGTCTCAGACGAGATGTGGTTCCAAAACCGGCACCAGAACAGCGTATTTCTGAGCTCAGACATCTTCAATCTGATAAACGCCATGCAGGAGACAGGGAACGAGAGCCCGCTCGGTTGGTTGATCATAGCCATCACGCTCATGCGCGACGCCCAGTCGCAGTCCAACTACAAAGGCGCTCTGTGGCTCGTCAACAAGGACAAATACTTCGCCTTCATCAAAGGCAACAGCGAAAAGGCGCTCGACGCAACACAGACAACGCAGACGCCCATCGATGTCATGAACCTGACCAAGAAACTGCAGGGCCTGAAAACCGCCCTCCCCGAGTCGCTGCAACTCAACGGGCCCCTGACCTTCACATCCGCGCAGCCCACGTCCATGCGCCACACCCGCCAGCAGCACTCGGCCATCTACAACATCGCCATGATGATCGAGATGGCGCGCTACATGGCCCACCACTTCC
>QGMG01001142.1:0-11937 GCA_007825325.1 Lachnellula cervina
GAGGAGGAGGAAGATGAGGAGGAAGAGGAGGAGGAGGAGGAAGAAGGGGGGCTCGAGGGGGACGGTTGGGGTGGAAGAGGTGGGCGTAGAGATGATGGTATTCCGTCTCAGGGACACAGCATGGCTCCAAGTTACGGATATCAACACCAGTACCCCCAGGGACAGAGACAGAGTATGGCTACAGGCAATGGGTATCAACACCAATACTCCCAAGAAAGGGGACAGAATATGGCTCCGGGTCGCGGATATCAACACCAGTACCCTCAGGGACAGAACATGGCTACAGGCAATGGACATCAACACCAATACTTTCAGGAAAGGGGACGAAACATGGCGTCGGGTCACAGATATCAACATCAGTACCCTCAAGGACAGAACATGGCTACAGGCAATGGGTATCAGCAACAGTACTCGCAAGATCAGGGCCGAGCTCCACAGTACCGTTACTAAATGCTCTAGAATCGACAAAAGCACCGCTACAATACACAGCCTCCCTTTCCACACTCTCCTGCGTCGAATTGGTATTATGGTGGTATATGGAACTTGAAAGGCATGGATTCAGTTTTACTTCAATTGTTCGGCATGGGTAATCGCTCTCTCGCGAAGTTCTTTACAAATGTAGTTTACAATGGAGTTACGTTACTAGATCAATGATTGAAATGGCTACAAAATAGATAGACTATGTCTAAAGTGACTATAAGTGACGCTACAGTGTTCCGCAAACATATTCTAGACTGAGAGGTAACCTTTGGTTGAAGTGATTTGGATCTTGTGCGAACCAGTTGATTCTCTTATCAAAACACGCATACGGACACTTAGGTACTTTTGCATTACTCTACCCGGGCATTGATTGCTCGATTGAAAACCTTTTAGTTCGCCCTTTCGTGACCTGTAACCAATCCACAGTTCGTCATGATAACATAACAAAGAAATAGACACGAATAGTAACCACACCTACATATCAGATTTCAGTCGAACTTCCCATGATCCAAAGTTCAGTAAGATACTGAATGAACAACACGGCGCAACTTTCGTTACTTTCATACACCGCCCCTTTTGAAAGCAATAAAAAAGCCATCAAAGAACAAACAATTTTAGTAAGAGGTCTTCAAATATCCAAGAATCAGAAAAACATACAAGCATTCTAACACATGATACCGGTCCTGACTGACATGAACCATACCCCTGAAAACGCAAGGACGA
This sequence comes from Lachnellula cervina, assembly GCA_007825325.1. Taxonomy (NCBI): domain Eukaryota; kingdom Fungi; phylum Ascomycota; class Leotiomycetes; order Helotiales; family Lachnaceae; genus Lachnellula; species Lachnellula cervina. The sequence continues at coordinate 1,204 of QGMG01001142.1, forward strand.
GGCTGATTTTCCATCTGGCCGCAAACTCTGGGCACGGATAGTTATTATCTTTCCAAAAGCGCAAAGCGTCACTTGCGAGAAAAGATATGCCCAGATGAATGTTAAGCTTGGTCCTGCATTGAGACGGCCGGGACACTGGGCAAACAGCTGGCAACAGCCGTTGCAGAAATAGCATTACAGTACAGCATCTCGGAATTCCCCGGCAGTTCCTGTACTTCGTACAGTACAAACAAAAAGACAAGAACTAATGTCGTAAAACACGAGTAAGAACAGACCGAGGAAATGGCAATTATTTGAAAGAAAATTAGTTCCGGAGTCTTCGGCTGCACTGGGTGAGATGAGATGAGATTCCTGCACGGGTGGTACTTGGCTTGGCTTGCCATGTGGTGATTGATTATCCGGAAAGGGTTGCATACAGTATGTACTCCGTACTTCCCAGGAGGCCGGAGGCGGGACGTGATCGCGGATACTCTGGATCGGAGGATATCGAGTGAGCATGGTATGTTTAATTGTGCATCCGTATTAGACGCGTATCCTGGAAGAAAATCTCCTTGGATGGCGTGCTGTGTATGTATGTATCGAATATGGCTTTTGGGACCTCGTAAATGGTATTGCGTTGGTGATTTGTGCGACTTGATAGAATTCCTGGTAATGTCGAAGATTTTGGAGTCTCATGTATCATAATTCTAGTGAAGGACACCCATGAGCTTTCAAAATCGGCTCCCATTCGCATTCTAGGAGACTTCTTGCGGGGAAGATCATATAATACCGGTAGGTCCAGATGTACTTTATACCTAGCGGGAATAAGATCTTTGACATGCATGCAAAGTTTAATGAATTTGAACAACACCCTGTCTTTAGCTCTCAATCTGAAACCGCGTAAGGAACTATGTTTGTCACCCTGTACCAGTACCTCCGGAAGAGGTCCTCCGCCAGCAATGTATTGTGATTGCAGTCTCGAAGAGGTTTCTCTTCTGGTGCACCATACGAACAGCTCTCTCGCTGAATGTTTCCACTAGGACTTACCTGCGTACTGTACGGCGATATCAATAGACGAAAGGCCCGAATTCTGCCCAGCCCCTACTCTTGCGAATACCAAACAAGCTTGACATACGGAGTATTTGGCGATACAGTTTAAAGATATACAGAAGAGTAGACGCATTGACAGCAGAGACCGGGACCGAATGTTTGGATAAGGCTGACGTGGGTCCATGGAAAGGGGGCAAGAAGTATTAAGTATCGGGGGACGCAGGAACGAATAAAAGGAGAGACGCCCTTCGCCGGCATTACGACGCGCATACTATACTGTACGGCCCCCAGATTCTGGCAGATTGCAGGCGGTGGCAGCTGCAGACTTTGAAGAAGAGATGAAGCAGCAGAGAAGCACGGGATAGGCCCACCAGGACATGTTCCCGGCAACTTTACTTGAACAACACGCTTCGAGAGACCTAGTAAGTAGATATGTACTCCGTACACTTGATGCCTGTTTGGGTGTGCAGACTGCAGGGACTGCGGGGAAGGAGAAGGGGAAGGGTCTTCCAACGGAGATCCCCCTAAATGATTGTACCATGACATGGTACTCACACCGCAATATCCCTCTACCGTATTCCGCATTGTTGCTGCCACACCCACACCTCTAAGAAATCTGATACTTATGCCAAGCAATAACTTTACCAGCTGGCCACTAATGCCAGCAGGCTATATGTGAACGTTTCGAAAACCTAGGTTACCCCTCTATTTACGCATTACTCCTGACAGAATCGACAAGTCATCGGGTGCCTTTTTCTCAGTTGAGCCAGCTAGTCAGCCAGCGAGCCAGCCAGAATTGGGAATTTATAAGGGAACGAAGGGAAGGGCAACAAGGTTTATGCGGGACGGCCGCACTAAGATGCGATTCGAGGAGCTTGATGCTCCGGGACTTCGGTAGACTACTCCGAAAAAAAGGGGGTCTGCTAAGCGCTAGCGATGCATAAGAGAGGCGGCCCGCCACTCACAGGAGTCATAGCGAACAAGCAGCTTCCTCCCCGCACGGGTCGTGGAAAGTAGTTCGGACAGTAGTTCGTGGGATGTGTGATGTTGATGTTCAAACCACCAAGTGCTCCAGCCACAATCATGGTACATAGAGAGGCATACTCCGTAGTGGCTGGGAATTGTATACGGCACTGTACGGAGCACCTCCGTAACATCAGAGCTTTACTCCGTATACTCGTACTTCGTACTCCGTACTTCGAAGTAGCTTCCCCCGTACCTTACGAAGCATTCTGGGCCCCGGTGGCTTGTCTGCTTGCATACTACCTCGACTACCTCGCATGTGCTGGTGCGCTGCGGTGCGATTATTAAGTACGTTATACGAAGAGAAGCAAAGCAAGCAGTCTGTCTCTGCGGATAGAGTGAGTGGCTGGTGAGCTGATGAGCTGATGTACTCCGTACCCTAGATCTGGTGGACGGAGGAATAGAAGCCATCTGAGAGGAGGGCGAAGATCCCTTGTTAACCTGTGGCAGCGGCTAGGGAGCTTTTGCTCAGGTGAACTTCGAGCCGCTCCCCCAATTCTCTGCAACCGGCTATACCCTGTTCATTTGCGGCCAACCAAAGAGGTCAGAAGTCTCTCCAACCCCAGTTATACTAGGGGTAGTCGCTGGGCCATGCAAAGTGGTGCTGGTGCACGTGAGCTACCCCTGTGGACTTTAATCCCTTTTGACTCTTTTTAATTAACGGCCGTGCGCTCAGTGGCTCACGACCGAAATATATCCCTGGATCTCTTCAACTTTGGTAACGGCTACCATTATGGGGGAGGGGAAGCTGCCGGGATGGAGGGAAATCTGAGGGGAACGACTCCACAGAACCCGTCTAGATGCCCTCCCCATGGCCCAGCCAAGACCTGTCAACACCGTTCAAGCCCTGCCAAATGCTTTCACTAGCCAGGTATGTTGCGGGAGCGTCACATCATGTATTGAGTCTGATTACTGGTAACCCTTTAGATTAACATACTACTGCGGATCTGCTATTAGCCAGATTATTGGCCATGCACACTAGGCATCACACTCACATAGGTGAGCCATAAAGCAAATGGTGCGCATTCAGTGTGGAGGTCTGTTCTCTTCCGTGGTTCTACAGCCCATTGTCATGGGCACCAGGGAAAATAGACGCTATTCGGCGGCGCACGGCAGAGCATTCGCATCTTGAAGAGATAGTTGCGGGCAATTTGTATACGCTACACGCCTTTTGAGTAGCAGGATCCCTCGATCGAATAAGACGCAAAAGGTCCGACATACACAAACTCGAACCGACTGTATTATTGTGGTGGTACCCGCTCCGTACCAGACTGGATGACTTTCATGTGGCAACCATATACTCGCTCGACTTTGCTCGACGACAAGAAGAACAATGTCGTTGAGGCACCCATTTCCCAACGTCTACAAATTCTTCAACCAATTTGCGGATCCCACACAATCCTCGCCTGAGCAGTCATCCCGAAGTCAAGGTCTCCGGAAGAGTGGTCCACGCTCCAAGACCGGTTGCTCGACATGCAAGTATGTGCCTTCTTTTGCAACACCACAGGATCATAGCTTCATATAATTCATGCTCTGGATGCTCTACATAGCTGATCACATGTAGACAACGGCGTGTAAAATGCGACGAAACTAAGCCGGGGTGTATAAGGTGTCAGAATCTCGGGAGGGAGTGCGGAGGCTACCAAGTTGAAGCAAATGCTGATTCAGAAAAACCTGTCGCCCCAGTAGCGATTCATCCACGACCTGTATCTGTAATGCCGTATGCACCGTCTTCTGCAATTCCTGGAAATCAAGAAGAGCGCCGCTACTTTCAACGTTTCTGTGATAAAACGTCGGGGGAGATTGCTGGAGAGTTTGACCCTACATTCTGGACAGAGAAGGTTCTTCAGCTTTGTCATACGGATGCTCCGATACGATATGCTACGATAGCTTTGGGGGCGCTGGCGAAGTCTTTGGAGGTAACGTCGTTTCCAACACGGTTGTCGCTATCCGGATTTCCCCAGATTGACGTTCGACATTTGGATGAGCATCACAGCTATGCTTTACGGCAGTACAGTAGGGCGATTGGGGCACTCAGAACGGTTCTTTCTGACGGTCGGCGGCATTTGAGGACGTCGCTCACATCATGTGTATTGTTTATGACATTCGAAGCGCTGCAAGGAAGTTATGATGGATCGTTAACGCACCTGCGAGGAGGATCGAGATTACTCGCCGACTGGAGAACAGCACGAAAAGGGCAAAGCTCACGGCTTTCGCAGGATTCGTTGTCTGAGATTCAAGATGGACTCGTTGATGACTTGGGAAGGCTGTTTGCACGACTGGACGTCCAAGGACTTTTTGTACCGCCGCCATATCCGATGCCTGAATGCGACTGGGAGGATGTTGTGATTGCTGATTATTTTAGCACTTTCCACGAGGCGAAGGAATCGTTTGATTTTTTGATGCAAGGTATAGCACAATTCTACCTGAAGTCTATTGGCCATGCACAACAACACCCGGATATACTAGCCTCGACGTTTTGGATAAACCAGCATACTCACTACTCTAACAAACTCAACCAATGGAGGTCAGCGTTCCAAGTGGTTCACGCGGGAGAAACAAAAAACGGAGCAGTTTTGACGGAGGCAACCAACGTGCTCAGTATATACTACAACCTCGCCACTGTTCTGCTAGCATCCAGTGTGCAGCATTCGGAGATGCTGTATGATGAATTTGAGGCCTTGTTCGCCGAAATCATCACGAAATCTCATCAACTTCTCACGAACCCCGATGAGCCCACGAATACTGCTCGATATACGCTCGACATGGGGACGATACTTCCGCTGGCAATCACGGCAATAAAATGCCGCAACAAACGGATAAGGCGACAATCGATTGCACTGTTATGGTCGAAAGCTCGTCGGGAAGGGCTGTGTTTCGACACCATTACGGTCGCTCGGCTTTGTGCTTGGCTGTCGAGTATAGAAGGAGAAGGAATTCTCGAGGAGTCGGAAACGATACCTGAGTCGGCTCGATATGTGGTGACATATCTGCACATAAACTCAGAAGAGCGATGGCTGGCAGTACAACTTACGTCGGCGATAGCAAAAGAGGACGGGACACTTTCTTATAGAGAGACGACATTTTCTTGGTAGCGACATGGTCTTCTTGGTGTTGGGAAATTGGAAGCATGGCATGGTGAAACGGAATACAGTACAAACCGGGGTTTAATGCAGGCCATACATCTCGGGGAAAAGGATTCATGAGAGGTGCCGCCGTACTGCACCTGCACTTGCATACCGCAGAGTTGACACTAGGCCGACTGAATGAAAGGTAGTAATGAGGCCAAGATGCGATGCAAATCACGTCGATATGCAGCATCGTTGACGCTTTGAAGTCGATATCAGTATCAGTATCAGTATCAGTCTTGCATTCAGAACCAAGCAGGCGTTTCGGAAGGACGTATTCTTCCACATATTAGGAAGATCGGGGTAGTGCAATGCTTTCATGGGATGGTCACCTTGTATGACTAGGGCTGGGGAGTTCAAGTGAGGCTGCATCCGGATCGGGCACTTTGGGTGAATAGCAGTGCATCATGAGAAGGGGAGGGGCGGCGTGGCGTTTCAAGGAGTGAGGGGATGTAAAAAATACCTAGGGATTTATCTGAGCACATGAGTATATGTGCCTTTGCTTTCGGAGGTGCGGTGGTACATCTCCAAAATGAAATAATTTTGCGTACAGTTGTACAGTTACTGCCAAGACCATTACGAGGAAAGTCTTTTGTCTACCTACCTATATAAGTGAGTAACACAGAAGAACAGAAAATTCCTTAATGGTAATATAATGCACGTGACTACCCCTCCATTCTTTCCCTCCATGCCTCAATAGGGTTAGTTGCCCGGCGTAGCGATACAGTTCTTCCCACAAATCTTTTTCCGCATTTGAACCTCGAAATTTGGAAAAGCCAACGCCAACGCCCAAACCCTCCGAATTGACCATCAACCCCCCTCAATCAATTCGACTCAATATGGCTGACGCACCCAGAGGCGGAGCTGCTGCTCGCGGCGGTGGATTCGGATCGCGCGGTGATCGTGGAGGAGACAGAGGAGACCGAGGCCGTGGACGTGGACGTCGTGGACCTCGTCGTGGTGCCAACAAGAACGAGGAGAAGGAGTGGCAGCCAGTTACCAAGCTTGGCCGTCTCGTCAAGGATGGAAAGGTCAAGTCGATGGAGGAGATCTACCTGCACTCTCTACCCATCAAGGAGTACCAGATTGTGGACTTGTTCTTGCCCAAGCTCAAGGATGAGGTTATGAAGGTATGCGCTTCTCGGGAATATGAATATGAACATGCGCAAAGTGCGCAGTTTGGGAGTGAAATTGCATTTTACTAACGAATATGCCACAAACAGATCAAGCCCGTCCAGAAGCAAACTCGTGCCGGTCAACGTACCCGATTCAAGGCCATCGTTGTCATTGGTGATTCCGAGGGACATGTTGGTCTTGGTATCAAGACCTCCAAGGAAGTCGCAACTGCTATCCGTGCCGCCATCATCATCGCAAAGTTGAGCGTTCTGCCAATCCGAAGAGGTTACTGGGGTACAAACTTGGGTCTTCCTCACTCACTGCCCACCAAGGAGAGTGGAAAGTGCGGTTCCGTCTCCGTCAGAGTAAGTTCAATTATTTTCTGGTTATTTGGACCCTAACTAACTTCTCCGCAGCTTATCCCAGCTCCCCGTGGTACCGGTCTCGTTGCTTCCCCAGCCGTCAAGCGTCTTCTCCAACTTGCCGGTGTCGACGACATTTACACCTCCTCTTCCGGTTCTACCAAGACTCTCGAGAACACCCTGAAGGCTACTTTCGTTGCTGTCGGCAACACGTACGGATACTTGACCCCCAACCTGTGGAAGGAGACTAAGCTCATCCGGAGTCCTTTGGATGAGTTCGGAGATACTCTGCGTGCTGGAAAGCGATACTAGATGGTGGGATCTGGCATGCGTTGAAGATTTTATTTGCGAATTGCATAAAAATGGAGCTAGATTCAGTAGCTATGTCTAATTGAATTGGAGCTTTTTTCCAACATCTGTCGCATTTAGTGGCTTCGAGCTTTGATTTGTGACCCCGAATTAGAAGGCGCGATGCCACAGCGCGGTTGCCAATTTGGGGAAAATGTACATAAGTTATGGTAACTGATAATCTGGGAAGGCGCAACTGATCCAGATGGCAAGTAAAGTAAGCTGCTTCCCTTCGACGCTTTCTTCAAATCTACATCCTCAATTTTGATCTCCTTTTTGGAACCACTTCACTCAATTTTGACCTTTTGACCTGCCTACACTTGCTTCTCCTTCAACACCCGCTTTTTGACCAACAATGCGACCAGTGCGGCACTTTCGTTCTTCTTTCCTTGCCATTGCATTCTTGATCGTACTCTCGGTGATCACAGTGGTTTCGGTTGGGGAGAGCTTCAAAGTGCTTGCGATTCGAAAAGGCGAGATCAATCTCAGGAAGAGAGATGGCTCGACAATTACTTTCGATCTGCCTTGGAAGTAAGTAACAGCACATTGATGGCAATTACATTTCTGACTATTGGTAGGTCTGCTGCGCACGATATAGCCGATGCGAAAGCCATCTCGCCGGATGCTAGTGGTTTGCTGGGAGCAATTACGAGCATCGCCGGAGCTCTGTTGAACGATGGGACCAACAGCGTAGACCATGTTGTTTCGGAAGCCAATCCTCTTACCTCCAAAATCCTCGCAGCGGCCTCTGGTTTGACAGCTGCACTCCCTACTGCGACCGTCTCGCATAATCTCAACAATGCCGTAAGCCAGGGCGATGGGATCGTCAATGGCCTCGCCAGCGATGCTTCGGGTATTGTGGCAAGCATCCTGGCAATCATATCAGGCGCATCGAATATAGGAGTCCTCTCAATTCTTCCTACACCAACCACCACAAGCGAGCCTCAAGAATTCCTTCCCCAGAGCAACCTTCACAGTAGTTCGACCACAACCTCGTCTCAGCAGCAAAATATCTCATCTGCTCCCTCGCTCAATACCACCGTTTCGAATCCTACGGCTACAACTGGATCTCTATGCCCCTCCCCAACTACTTGTACATTGTGCCCACCAACCCAAACCGAAACGTGCACAGTCACGGAACGATGGCATATGACCCAGTATGAGAAAACGGAAACCCTTTTCAGTTTTGCTGATGTTTATACTGTGACTTGTACGGAAACTATCAAGTGCGTTTTTATATTCATGTCACTGAACTTCTGCTAACAAAACTTTCAGTATATGTCCATCATCATCACCTTCTGCTATAGCTTGCGCAAACGGAGCCATTGTTAAAAGACAGGAGGATTGCCTTCTTCCCAATTATACTCCAAATACATCATCTACTTCAGATAGCATACCATCACGTACTCACCCTTGTCCCAACGCGGGATACTCATGCTCCGAATGTCCCGATGGTTACTTCTGCCCACCTCAACAAACTCCCGCACAGAGTTGTCCTTGCGGGTATGGATGGGCTTGTGCTCATTGTAGTGAGGATTGGTTCTGTGTTCCAGCTCCTTCGTCTGTCGACCTGGGTCCAGTCAACTCGGTTGCTAGTCTGCTTGGAAATGTTACTCTGTAAGTCTCTGAAGTCGTGGATCTATTCTTTGGAAAGAGAGTGCTACTGACGGTCACTCCTCTAGCGCCCCAATCCCACTTCATCAGTTACATCCACGGCTCCTCACTCCTCCAGCACCCCAAACGCCACTTCATCAGTTACACCCACGGCTCCCCACTCCTCCAGCACCCCAAACGCCACTTCATCGATTACACCCACGGCTCTTGTCAAGACGAGTGCTCCAAATCTTTCTGCAATTGCGAGCGCCCTGGGGTTGAGCATGCCTTCTGCTACATCCGGAACATCACCAGTCTCCTCCATCCCCAACCTCAGCGATGCCATCTCAGCTGTCAGCCAAGTCAATAGTGCCGTTGGCAGTGTCGTTAGCGGTGTTACTGGCGGTATTACTGGAAGCAATTTGATAAACTCTGTCGTCGGAGAGGTCGTATCTGCATTAGGTCAAGTCAGTGGGCTCTCCGGAGATATCCTGGCTCAAGTCACAGCCATTTTGGCCTCTGTCAATGCTGCGCCTGGCAATGTTCTTCCAACCCCCCTCGCATCTGACCTTCTCAATTTCCCTCCTCGTCTGATTCCTCTTCCGACCCTTGCTCGAGAAGTCAACACCCAGCCCAGCGATGTTGTTACTACTGTAACGGTTGTGCGCAGCGTTCGACCTGTGCCAGCGAATGCCCCCGCCGCTCCTGGTATAGTGGATGGAGCGAATGGTGAGGGGTTGAAAGAAAAGAGACAAGAGGCTAGAAAGGATGGTTGAGACGAGTAGATTTCTGCTCATGATGTGATATTTGATATGAAGATGGGCATTGAACTGAAAAGAAGAATGGACGATCGCAATTTTGGTAGTTATAGATAATGGACGGATAATGTATTGATTTATGGGCTTGTGTTATGGCTTGATGACTTCCTTGAGACTGAGGAGGGGAATAAAACCAATTCGTAACGTAACATACGGAAGGATAGATAGAGACAGATAGTGAAAAGGTCTAGAGGACATTCCGCAGCAAGTAGACGGTATTTATTAATGGAGGGAACCTTAGCTTGGGTCCGTCCGTAATCCTCGAAATATGAAATCTCATGCTGATGCTGATGCTTGCTTGTCGTACAATTTGCCCGTGAATTCATTTTTTTAAAGATTAGTCGATTAAGATATACGCCCGCGGCCCATTCAATATAATTCCATTTTAATCCACCCTCTTTCATCGCCGTTAAATTTCGTATTCCCATCCATCCATCCATCCATCCATCCATCATTCAGACACCCCATCCCACCCCATCCCATCCCATCCCGCCCTGTCCTGACTCGACAAGTATCAAGTAATAAACATTGACATTTCTTTCCAACCAACATGTAAAGCACTAAGCAGAAGCAGCCGGACCAGCCAAAACACTAAACTGCCCGCCGCAGCCGGCAAACGTAATCCGCTTTCCCTTCAGCGCGGAGTTCTCGATCAGCGTCGGCTCCTCGACCGTCTCTTCGGTGCCGAGGCCTGTGCGGTAGTTGGCGGAGAAGCCCCAGGAGAAGACGGCGCCGGTGGGGGTTAGGGCGAGGGAGTTGTCGATGCCGGCGGAGATGGAGGTGCTGGGTAAGTCTGTGGGGGGAAAGGTTAGGGGGTCAGGTTGGAGTTTGTGGTGGTGAGGAGGGGGAGGGGAAGGGAAAGGGGGACTTACCGGGGACAACGGTAGCTTGTGCGAGAATACTGGGCGCGCCTTGCGCGTTTCTCACCACTGCGTCTGCGGGCAACGAGTCCAAATCAACGCCCATCTGGCTATCATCGCAGCGGCCCCACACAATCGTCTTCCCGTCCTCCGTGCACGCTATACTATGGTGATGCCCGCCTTCAATCTCCTTAATCGCCAGGCCCTCCAAAGCGTCCACGACGACCGGCTCACTAACCACAGCATTCGCCTCGCCCGCGCCATCGAAAACCCCCGTCTGGCCGAAATTGTTCAGTCCCCAGCTGAACACGCGGTTCTTGTTATCGATGGCGAAGCTGTGGAAGCCGCCGCAGGCAATGGCTCTGATCTTGCGTTTCGGGAGGGAGAATTGCGAGGGCACGAGGGCGTGCGCGCGGTGGCGGTCGACGATGCGGCGCCCGAGTTGGTTCTGCTCGCC
>QGMG01001143.1:0-11925 GCA_007825325.1 Lachnellula cervina
CTATGGTTTAGCTATTTGAAAAGCGTGGTATTACCATTAAACCACGCTAATGAATTACCAACGCTAGGCCATGCATGGGGAGTAAATATAAGATAGGGCAGGATATGAAGAAAAAGCCGACGAGGATAATTTGCCATCGAGGGGGCATGGCACGTGACTGTCAAATGAGGCTTAGTTCCGTCTCCCGAATGTAAACAATTGTACCCTCGTCCCTCGGCGATCGTCAAAGTCAAGTATCTTAAGGCGACGACAACCCCGATACCCTCGCCCCAGGAGCGCATTGTTTGCCTCAAGCATATCGAGGAAGCTAATATCAATTAAATCAAAAGCAATTGCAACAGGCGCGCCAACTCTCTAGGACGGACCGCGACGTACTTCGACCCACCTCGATATACTTCCCCACGCAAACAGATGCGCAATTCTATACGGTGATCAATGACTACTATCGTACGAACGCGAGTTCCTCTAGAAACGTTGAGCATGAGTCAACAGCCAACGAGTCGGAGACGCAGCAAGCGGCTTGCAGGTAGGATATTGAAGCATAACTCGGAGCCCACACGCGCCGAAAAGCTAACGTTTGACTATAGCATACGATGAAGAAGATGGCGATTTCGTATTTACGCGCGGATCCAAACGGACGAAGACAGCACCAGCTGTCCCAGAACCTGTGCCTGCTCCACCACAAACAGCGAAGAGGGGTAGGAAACCTAAGGAACGCGATGATGAGGCGATTGCGACCGAGAAGAAGCCTCGAACGCGAAAAATGAGCTTCTCGACGCCAAAGGTCGAGCCTGATGCCATCATAAATCCGAAGAAACGAAAGAGTACGCGTTCTTCGGCGGGGAAGGGGCAAAATGGTGAGAGCAGCACGAATGCCTCACGATTAGAAACGAACGACTACGATGGCATAAACTTGATTGGATCAGCAGCAGCCGATGAGCCAGATAATGCGGATAAGTCAATGGAAAGCAAGCCTACAGTGATTACTTTACCATTTAGCGACACCCCTGTCATTAATCGAAACAAGGAGATGAGAAAGAAGAACACTGGGTCGCGAAGGAGCAGCTTAGGACTTCGAGGGCGGAGAGCAAGTTCTTTGATCGATAACGGCCATAGCGCGATTCCACATCGACAGGTGGATTCTGCAGAATTTTACAAACACATTGAAGCGGATGGACTGAGCGAGCCAAGGAGGATGAAGCAGTTGTTGACTTGGACGGGGGAGAGATGTTTGGGGGAGAAACCAGCTCACGGTGAAGCTAATGACCTGGCTGAGCAAGCAGGTAAGAATTGCATCCAGCCTGGGCGAAACAAGCTAATAGTCACAGCGCGAACAATCAAAGAGGGCCTGCTTAAGGATTTCGCGAATAGATCTGAGTTTTCGGATTGGTTTACACGAGAAGAATCGGCGCCGAGAAAGGTTATCAAGGTGCCCAATCCACGGAATATCGAGCTCGAAGAGAATCTGGTCGGTTTAGAAGCACGAATAAAAATGTAGGCGAGCTTAATCTTGTGTTATTAAACATCGTACTAACTACACTTTACAGTTTAAAAGAAGAAAAAGAGCAATGGAAGGCTCTTGCGAAACCTGCGCCCTCGCTCCCTCCTCTCTTCTCCGACAATTTTGACGACATCGATCCCTCGCAAATAGACGCGTCCCTTCTCGATCCCGAACAAGCAGCTATATTAGCGTCAGTTTCTTCAGCTTCTGCTCTTGATTTACGAACTCGGGTTTCGAAACAACTACGAGAGCTACAGTCCGGACTAGAATTCAAGGTTGACCAGTTCGCCGATGGTGTGCACAAGATGGAGCAGTACCAACAAACTGCTGGCAGAGTTGCAAATAAGATATTGGCAATAAGTGCCGTAAGGTTGGAAGAGAGAGATAAGAGGGAAAAGGAAGCGACAGGTACAAGAGATCTACCAATGCAAGAGGTCCTGAGAAGTCTAAGCAGGATATTGCCCGAGGGTAGGAATGGGCAGTGATGAGCTGTGTTAAGTCGTTTGCAAATTTGCTAAGCGGCTACCATGTTGCATTTTATTTTGGAAGGTTGGGTGGGTTTTCTGGCGTGGTTACAATGAGGGATGAATCATGAAGCAAAGGTGTTCAGGGGCATTCACAGCCAAACTTTCTGTACAAATCGTGGAAATCAACCAAGGAGTAGGCGGGCTGTCATGAAGTAATGCACGCATTTGAACCTCTATTTCCGCTCTTGATTCTTATTGTGTTCCGAGTTTTGTTCTCCTGCACATTGTTTCTTTGCTCTTGCCTCATCAAGTGAGTCTCCCCACTCGTCTTTCTTGCACGCGTTGGGCTGATGCTGACAGATTGTGTCTCGAGAATATTTATTTGACGGAAATAGACCTTAGTACCCAGAACAAGACATCATGGCGATCTTTATTGCTGCCTGTGAGCGTTTCCAGTTTATTGAATGTTTTCTTCCAGCCTTCCAGCATCTTTTCCATAATAAGGAGCGGTGGGCTTACAAGCCGCATGCAAGGCTAAGCTAGTTTTAGGGAGCCCCGAGGATGCGTATTGCATCAGCTGCAATGCAACATCAGGGGTCAAGATATAAATGGATTAAGGTATTTGTATGGGGAATCTTTTTGTACTGGTGAGTCTACCCCTGATCAATTGAAATTCTTTTTGCTGCTGATTCCGAATGCAAACTCTATATTCGGTGCTTACCTGCAAGCCACCGATGCGAGAAGTGTCACAGAATTAACACTACTACTGAAAGCCGTTAACTCCTATAGTGTTATACACCTTCCACAAAAACGCTTGGCTTCAATTGCTCTTTCCGCGTTTCGATTGGGGTTCTTTGTGGAGAATGCGGTATTATGATTGTAGGAGTTAACAGCAACTGCAGGTACTGAACATTATTTGGCTGGAAACCACAAACTGGTGCTTATTTATACATGCATACTGCCGACAGTTGGGCTTCGGGTCAGATGCAGAGGACCTACTAAAAGGACATACCAAACACCAGGAACTCTATTCCCGAATGACGACATGTATACGCCACATTCCCAATGACAGCTGAAATAATGAACTACTTGGTATGGTTTCGATGGATCAAGACATGTGCGAAGTCCATCGCATCTAGGATGATTTTCTGCAGTATACTCATGCAAAGCTGCGGCGTAGGAGAGAGCAGCCTTCTCGACAGGACGAAGGTATTAACCCCATGATCGATTTTAGTCCACCAGGAAGCAGGCCAATCAACCTGTGAAGATGAACCTCCACTTCCTCCCCTGTAAGGAAAAGACGGGAGAATATGAAGAAGACCCTGGGGGTCCTAGAACGGGTTAATAGCCTCTATAATCTGCTTTAACTTCAACTCGCGATTCAAAATACCCGTGTTATTAGCACGGATGCGGTGAACGCAGAGAACACGCTCCTCCTCTATTAAAAACTTCGCCTGTATAGGCGATGGTGGGAGGTAGAAATAGATGAGGATGCCTAGAAAAGTTAGTTCTGCAACCCACTGCTAAGAATTCTCGAGAGCATACCCTAAAAGAGTGTGATAAGACCTTTATTTAAGGATCTATTAATTAGTGCTAATCTTTAACTCGAGCTTGTTTAAGCTTTGTATATACCATTTAAAATGAAAATCCACTGAGTCACAGTTAGCATTATGTTATACCTAATCTGGGCTGTACAAATAGGCTTTCCAGCTAGGAACTCCTGCATTGGTTTGATTGTTCCAGATCGTCAGGTGGACTAAGCATAGAAAATAAAACAAGACGGAAGCGAAGGTCGTTACTGGTGCGAGAGAGCACGAGAGTGTAAGCGCGTCAGCTTACAGCCAACACCAACAGAACATGTATTGTATCCCTCATCTTTATGTTGTATTAATGTAATTAGATTATTTTTAGTTTTAAACATCGGAAAAGAGATGATTCGAATCCTACGCTATTGACGGAGCAAGATGATCCCTGGCGCGAAGTGCCTATTATCAAGGCTACAGTGTCCAGTCTCAGGCCCCCTTCAGCAAAAGGATAAGATGCAAGGCGAGAGGGTGGAGATTCCCAATGTTTTAATATGACTCTTTTATGTCGCGGTTCATCTATGAATCATATTTTTCCTACTCCTCTTCTTACTTCCAGACTCATATAAGTTCAACCTTCAAGGGGAACTTGCAACTGAAAGTCTGAACCCAAACATTCAACAATCTACCAGTATGCCACCTCGAAAGCTCGAGCCTATTGCTATCATTGGAACTGGTTGCCGCTTTCCCGGGGGTGCAAACAGTCCATCAAAGCTATGGGACTTGCTCCGAGAGCCTCGAGACTTAGCCAAAAGGATTCCGCACGATCGTTTCAATATCGATGCCTTCTACCACCCTGATGGCTCGCATTTTGGTACAACCGATGTCAAGGAATCATACTTTTTGGAAGAAGATCCACGCCGTTTTGATAGTCAGTTTTTCAATATTCAGCCGGCTGAGGCTAAGGCTTTGGATCCACAACAGAGGCTTTTACTTGAAACTGTCTTTGAAGCAATTGAAAGCGCAGGTGTGGAATTAGATAGTCTCAAAGGCTCTAACACTGCAGTATATGTTGGGTTGATGTGTGATGACTATTCAGAAATTGTGCGCAGAGATTTGAACACGCTGCCCACGTACGCAGTCACTGGTACTTCTCGGGCAATTATGTCCAACAGAATCTCTTATTTCTTCGACTGGCGCGGGCCTTCAATGACTATTGACACGGCTTGCTCATCGAGTATGGTGGCAATTCATCAAGCTGTTCAAGCTTTGAGAAATAACGAGTCTCGCACCGCAGTAGCAGCTGGAGCAAATCTGATATTTGGTCCCGGTAAGATGAACCCCCAAATCTTCTTCCTGGAGCATTTGTACTGATCTGCTGATAGAGGCGTACATTAGTGAAAGCAATCTTCACATGCTGTCTTCTTCTGGTCGTTCTCGAATGTGGGATGCTGCAGCAGACGGCTACGCTCGCGGTGAAGCGACGGGTGCACTAGTTCTCAAGCGGCTCTGCGATGCCATTGAGGATGGAGACCATGTCGAATGTATCATTCGCGAGACTGGCGTAAACCAGGACGGACGAACCCAGGGCATTACTATGCCTAGCGAAACCTCTCAGGCAGCCTTAATCCGAGACACTTATCTGAGAGCCGGCCTTGACTTGACAAAGAGAAATGATAGATGCCAATATTTCGAAGCACATGGCACTGGAACTGCCGTGGGGGATCCGAAAGAAGCAGAAGCAGTAGCAACTGCTTTCTTTGGGCATGAGGACAACGTTCTACCCGACGATGTGCTCTTTGTGGGGTCTATTAAGACAGTGGTAGGCCATACTGAGGGCACCGCTGGAATTGCTGGTGTGATCAAAGCAAGTTTAGCTTTACAACATGGGGTAATTCCTCAAAACCTACATTTCAACCAATTGAACCCAGCAATCGAACCTTTCTATAAGCACCTGCAGGTCCCAACGGCTGCAACTCCCTGGCCAAGTGTACCGCAAGGTCAACCAAGGCGTGCAAGCGTGAATAGCTTTGGTAATGGCAATATGACCCTCGATTTGATATCAACGCTAACATAACATCAAGGTCTCGGCGGAACAAATGCACATGCGATCCTAGAAAGCTTCGAACCGCTTAGGAGCAACCTATGCTCAAAAGAGAGGCCAGAAGTTGAAAGCTTTTCTGCAGTCTTGCCTTTCGTATTCTCAGCCGCTTCAGAGCACTCTCTGGTAGCGACTATTCAAAACTTTTCCAGTTACATCAAGACAAACAAATCTCTTCATTTTGGCAATCTTGCTTTCACGTTATCCCAAAGATCGGTGTTCCCTTTCAGGGCAGCATTCTCAGCATTGACAGGCCCGGACCTTGTTTCCAAGATGGACACACAGCTCGCCCTATTTGATGAAAATCCTAGCATATCTTGCGCAATTCGATCCCCTACTAGTCCGTGCGAAATTCTAGGTGTGTTTACTGGCCAAGGGGCGCAATGGGCAACAATGGGACGTGGACTACTCAGGTCGTCTGAACCATTCCGACGGACCATCGTGGAACTTGAAGCTTCTCTAGCTCGGTTGCCAGAAAAGGATCGTCCAGCTTGGTCACTTGAAGAACAGATCATGTTAGAAGCTTCTTCTTCTCGCATCAGCGAAGCAGCTTTGTCCCAGCCACTTTGTACAGCGATCCAAATCGCCCTTGTTAATCTTCTACGCATTGCTGGGATACGCTTTGGTGCCGTTGTTGGGCACTCCTCCGGAGAGATTGCCGCCGCTTATGCTGCTGGCTTCATATCTGCCTACGATTCCATTAGAATAGCATATTATCGTGGCCTGCTAGCGAAACATGCTTGTGGTCCTAATGGCAAAAGAGGCGCGATGATAGCTATTGGCGTAACTTACCAAGAGGCAACAGAGTTGTGCTTATCACCGCACTTCGAAGGCCGAGTCAAACTCGCTGCGAGTAATTCCTCTTCAAGCATTACACTGTTGGGGGATATTGATGCAATTGAGGAGATAAAGGTTAGCTTTGATGAGGAAAAGAAATTTGCTAGGATCTTGAAAATCGACACGGCATATCATTCGCATCATATGTTGAAATGCTCAGATATGTATATGCAGGCCCTGAGGGCTTGCACTATCCAGGTTCAGACCCCGCCAGTGGATGCCTGCTCTTGGTACTCGAGTGTCTATGGAGGAATGAAAATGGTCTCGAACCATCTGCTAAAAGACACATATTGGAGAGAAAATATGGTCGGCTCTGTACTTTTCTCGCAGGCTGTTCAGTGTGCTATTCAGACCAACGATTCCTTGTCTATGACTCTAGAAGTTGGTCCGCATCCAGCCTTGAAAGCTCCAGTACAGCACACATTCCAGGAGATATCTGGCTCTGAAAGCTTTTACACCAGTACACTGTCCAGAGGACTGAATGATACTGAAGTATTTGCAGAGATGTTAGGTTTTGTCTGGTCCCACCTGAAACCGTCTGCTGTTAATTTAAGTGCTTATGGTAAGTCAATTAGAGATGATAACGGCGCTCTGATGCTCATGAAAGGTCTACCATCGTACGAGTGGGATCACGAGCGTGTGTTCTGGAACGAATCACGATGCTCAATGCTTCTTCGAACGCGCGGAGATCCACGCCATGAACTCCTTGGTTCCAGGCTACCAGAAAGTATTGATGGGGAAATCCGATGGGTTAACTTTCTCTCTCCGAATGAGATCCCTTTTGTAAACGGCCACATTGTTCAGGGGCAGAAGGTTTTTCCCGGTGCCGGGTACATCACAATGGCCATCGAGGCTGCTATGATAATGGTTCGAGGGCAAAGTATCAAAATGCTGGAGATTGAGGACCTGAAAATTCTTCGAGCGCTTGGGTTCGATGATGATACAACTGGTATCGAGACAATGTTTACCCTATCTTCCATCACATCTCGCAATGGAGCCGAGGAAGTGATTACGGCTAATTTTGCTTGCTATAGCTGCCTCAACAAGCAAGCGGGTAACATGGTCATGATGGCTTCTGGGACCGTTCAAGCTGTTCTCGGAGCTTGCTCGGATATTTTACTGCCCGACCGACTTCCAGAGGATGAAACGTTGACTCCAGTGCATGGCGAGCCTCTATACACATCCCTCGCTGAGCTGGGATACCAATATTCTGGTGACTTCAAGTCACTGTCTTCCATGAGAAGAAAAATGAATAATGCAGTTGGGCTCATTACGAACCCGTTGGACGGCGGGTCCACAAGTTCGCTACTCGTTCATCCCGCAGTACTTGATGCGATGTTCCAGACCATGTTTGTCGCGTACAGCTCACCTTATGACGGAAGACTGTGGTCTCTGCATTTACCCACCGGAGTTCGTCGAATCACCATCGATCCTACTCGTTGTGGTTCCGACATGGGCTCCAAGCTCCTCTTCGATGCAGAGTCTGCGGGCTCAGATCCTAACGCGCTATCTGGGGACGTCGATATTTTCACCGAAGATGGCACTACGCCAATTATGAAAATGGAGGGGATGGCCTTCAAGCCCTTTTCTGAAGCAACCGCTGCAGATGACTCAGAGCTATTCTCAGAGGCTGTCTGGGGAGTTGCGTCTCCTGATGGAAGTGCTCTCATGGCTGAGGTCCAAGCCACCGAGGAAGAAATGGAACTCGGCCAATTATGTGAGCGAGTAGCATATTTCTATTACAGAAAGCTATTGGAGACAGTGTCTATTGCAGAGCGCGAGAAGTTAAACTTGCCGTTCCATCACCGAAGTTTGTTCAATGCCGCTAGTGAGATTATATCTCAGGTGTCAGAAGGGAGACATCCTTTTGCTCGGGTGGAATGGAATCTGGATTCCAAGAAAGCATTACTTGAGATTTTGAGTAAATATCCACATAGTGCTGACTTCAATATCATGCGTGCTGTGGGAGAAAATCTTCCTGGGGTCGTTCGAGGTGAGACCACAATTTTGGAGCATATGACAAAAGACGGTCTCTTAGATGATTATTATAAGCATGGTCTGGGTTTCAATCCCTCAAACGAGCTGATAAGTCGCATGGTTGCTCAGATTGCGCATCGATACCCTCGAATGAACATCCTTGAGATTGGTAAGCTTGCTTCATCGCGTATAGAATAATGTGAAGTGCTAACTTAAGTCCAGGTGCCGGAACAGGCGGATCTACGAAGAAGATTTTGCCTAGGCTCGACCGTGCCTTCTCATCTTACACCTTTACAGATATTTCGACCGGCTTTTTTGAGAAGGCCCAAGATATCTTCAAAGACTATTCCAGCAGAATGATCTTCAAAAAGCTTGATATCGAAGCTGATACTGTAGCACAAGGATTTGAAAATCATTCCTATGATCTTGTCATATGTGCTAACGTTCTCCATGCTACTAAAAACTTGGAACAGACCATGGTAAATGTTCGGCGATTGTTGAAACCAGGAGGCCATCTTGTCCTATTGGAAGTTATCAACAACGGGCCCATGCGTATCGGGTTTGTCATGAGTGGACTTCCAGGCTGGTGGATAGGAGCTGACGATGGGCGCACACTTTGTCCAACGATCTCGTTGGATAAATGGGATTCCCTTCTCAAAAACACTGGGTTCTCTGGGGTGGATTCGGCGACTCCCACGAATGACCCTCTACCGCATCCGGCATCAGTGTTTGCAACTCAAGCTGTGGACGAAATAATTACTCACATTAGACAGCCGCTAAATTCAGGAGGCGTTGAAACATCTATCGATAACCTACTGATACTTGGGGGTAACACTCCGCAAACAACTCGACTAGCTGAAGATCTAACTTGGTCGCTACGCAAGTACTGTAAACATGTGATCAGGATTAAAGGACTTGATGAACTTCACGACACGGACATGTCCCCAATGACCACAGTCATTAGTTTGACAGAACTTGATGAGCCCATCTTCAAAACCATGACGGAGGAGAAATGGGAGGCCCTAAAGCTACTCTTTGACCTTTCAAGAAATGTCTTATGGGTTACTCAAGGTTGCTTGGAAAATGAGCCATACTCGAATATGACAGTTGGACTTTGCCGCTCAGTATGCTACGAGTTGCCACATCTTCAGATTCAACTTCTGGATGTAGAGTCCGCGGAAATGCCTGAGGCGGATCTGTTGTCTGAAATGCTACTCCGCCTTCTCTCACGTGCCGGCTTCTTAGGTAACCACGAGGGCCTGCTAATTAGCGCGGTTCCTTATTGGCCGTCAGAGCGGTCAGAGCACACAGACCTCCTAATTAGGCAACGCGCATTTTTAATAGTGGGGCAGGCGTTGTAGTTCCTGCAAAGCCTCTAAGAACATATAGGAGATAGCTTAGTGTAGAATGCAAATGTTTAAACATTACTTTTTAAACACCTCGCAATTATATTTCACCTACTAATTCAAATTACTTTATTATAAACTTATATAGTAGATAGGCTTCTTTTTAATACCTCCTCTTATTTTTATAATATTCCCTCTTCTATTAATATATAAAGTACATTATCCCGCGCAGCGACTTTTTAAAAAAAGAGCACAAAAATCGCAGATTTTTATATATACTCGAACGCTATCTACTATTCTATCACTATATACTCTACCACCTTCCTATAACCTCTCTAAGGGTTATATTTACTATATAACCCTTAGTAGCTTTATCTAGTTTATATTGGATCCCTTCTAATTAAACTGTAGCTTCTATTAGACTAACTATCATTTTTCGCGCTAGTTTTATGCCTAAAACTAATATTTTCTAACCACTATTAATAGTATTTGCCTCCTGCAATTTGTTTAGGCTTGCTATACCTAATATATATATCTACTAAGTTGCTATATAGTAATAGAGCAAGTTGTAGTTAAATAGTAGCCGTCGAGCAAACTGCATTGCATTGTATATTAATGCTAATAATTCTCTAATAACCAATTTCGAAGGTATTAGCCTCCAAATTACATCGCAGATATAATAAATACTAGAGGTAGTAATACTATATATAATACGCTAGATTTGATAGGTGAAGAGCGGAATTGCATAGTTGGTATAGCATTGCGTCTATATATAAAAGGACCTTTAACCGCTCTAATAACTCTAACACCTCTAAGAAATCTAATAGCTCTAATAACCAATTAGAGCTTAAGCTCTAAAGGGCAGAAGAAAACTAAGCGGAAGACTAATAGATAAGGCAAGCATGCTAATATAAATCATTATTGATTAGGTCTAGTATAAGCTAATAATTCCAAGGCTATATTGCAGTTGCGCATTAATGGGATTATAGATATAGAACTTATAGACCTGCACTTAATTATTAGTGCTTGCTTCTCTAAAGTAAATATAAATTAATAGAAGGCTATTTTAATCTAATGTTTAAGATGTATTCTTAAATAACTAAAGCCTAAACGAGGTAATACTCCTTATAAAGTCTAAGTCTATACCCTTTATTAGTTGATTTTCTATAAGAGTAATACTATACTTATTGCTTAGATAGGCATTAGTAAAAGCTTAATCTTCTATGCTTACTCTATTCTAACTTAGCAAATTACTCTTTAAATCATCCCCTTAACTATACTAGGTGAAGAGCAGTATAGTATAATCCTTGCCCTTAGATGCACTAAGCTCTATATTCTTATATCTTAAATAAGAGCGGAAGATACTGCTCTATTTAATAATATTGCTAATAGGGTATATACTTATATTCTATTATTACTAGAACAGGCATATTCCCCTACATTTAAATAGGCGCTTAAGAATAAGAAACTCTATAAAAGGATTAGTCTTATTGCAATTAATAAATGCTATCTTATTAAGAGTTAAATGAATTTTTAAAGTATGTATTCTATAGCTATAAGCAAACTAAGAATAATTCTAGGTGCTTAGACAGTATAGTTTAGCTGTACTGCAACTATAATAATAGCAGTAGAGAGGGTTGTTTTATCTAAAGATAGTTTTTAGGAGGTTAGCATTTAGTAGTACTAGATATAGCTTATTTGTACTACTATTAATCGATTTAAGGTTTCTATCTAAGTCTATCTATTATAGTAGAGGCAGCTTATAAAGTGGAATTACCTATACTTTACTATTAGTAATATATATTATATTACTAATATAGTATTAGAGATAGGCGCAGTAGAGAAGTAGAGGGTACTCACTCTAAATAATATCCCTAAGACTATTATCTTTATTACCTCTTAGAAGTTAATAGGCTATATAGCCTAGCAGATCTAGGACTAGTTAATTAGAAAATCGAATAATATAGTATTTTATTTAGAGCATAGGTTTAGAAGATAATATAGAAGTAATTATATATATAATATTATTTAGGTATTCTATACTCGAGTGTCTAACTATAATAAGAGGCTATAATATACTAAGTTTAAGAAGCCTAATTTGAAGATTCGGATTTTAGTAATAACTATTATATTTGGTATAGGTATAAATATACTAGATATTAATACTATTATT
>QGMG01001144.1:0-11905 GCA_007825325.1 Lachnellula cervina
AACAACGACGAAGTGAAGTGAATTCAAAACCCAACACCCATCAGACCCAGCCCAACATATGGCAACTGAGAGAGCAACAAAAGGGAGTCCAAAAACGAGTCGAGGAGGATAACAAACCCATTATCCGCCAGAGCCAGCCGAATCATCAGCCACGTATCAACGAGCGAAGAAGCAGCGTTCAGAGCATGCCAAACCTGTCTCTACGTACCATTGATCAAACAGAGAACCGCAGAGGCTTCCGGGGTGCCTCGCGCAGTGCTAGGTTCCCTACTCCGCGCCTCCCTATTAAGACAGAAGTATGGGCTGAAACTCCAGGCTTGGTCACTGCCCGGCAGTCTGTACAGCGCGCGACCAAGATCCAATTGGAAGCGGAAAAGGAAAAACTCATCAAGGGACACGATCAGGACATTGATATTGTCAAATATGTAAGCAGCTATATGATTCTATCTAGTTTATTGTGATGTAGAGCTTACATTTCATAGGGATTTTATCTCTGGCCAGACAAGGCTCAGACGCCTATGGACTTGTTTGGACTCAAACTTGAAGATCTCAATCCCGTCAAGCTTCAGCATAGAGTCTTCATTGAGTGGGAGGCTAACACGAAGTGCTTGGTTGTCAAAGATGGAAAGTCTTCTAAAGTCGAGTCTAACATGTTGAGCGCCTTGGAAGAGGTCAGACAATATTACAAAAGTGCGAAGGCCCGATCTCGATCAGGAGATCCGTTCTACATTTTGACGCCCCCTACTGCAAGCGGAATGAGATCGGTCTTTCGGCCAGTGGAATATCGCCCAGGTCTTATGATGGTTCTGATGGTTGGACAACAGCTCACCCGCAAAGAAAAGGAAAGATGGAAAGTGCTGCGTAAGGAAATCATCAACGATAACTATACTAGGTTTTGTTCCCATTTAACTAGGCATATGCTGGATCTCGCCCCACACAGGGGTTGGATGCGTTTGAGAGTGCATTTTGGTCACTACAATCTGCCAAAATACCCGAAAGATTTCAGGGAGGGTGGAACCTTTCAAAGGTTGCAAGAGATCGTGAATTTGCCTCGAGCCCAGGCTTCTGCAAAGTTTGACAAAAAGTAAGTTCTGGGCTTAATAATACACGTTATTAGCTAATATTTCTAGGCTTCCGGAACCTCGAGTAGCGGTTTTGATGATGCAAAAGATTATTGAATGGCACGAGAGATATTGTCCTGTAAACGGAGATCAAATTCCCCTGGAACAGGTCGGATTCACGAACAGCCTCTGTCTCTTCTTCCGAACTAGTCAAGGCGTTCCTGTCAGGAGTGAAGCAGACTTTGACAAAATCGAAGCAAATGAAGAGCACGACGATCCTGGCATATACCAGATGGGTGCAACAAGACATTATTGGGATAACAGGAGAAACAAGCATCTTGAGATGGTAACAATCGACATTGAGAGGTTTGTATCAAGCTTTCCTCCTGGTATATTGAGATACTAATCTGCTCTTCAGGAAGGTTGATTGGGCTTTAGAACTCATCACCGATAACCAGATCGCCAATCCAGACCCTTCGTGGAGTACCCTTGTTGAAAACTGTCTTAGTCCCGAAACCATGGATAGAACAGATTTGCTGGGAGCATCATATCCTGACGTGCGTCCAGGAGCGCCGTACAGCATTCACATCGATTCAGTCGTACTCCGGAGCACAATTCAATTTAAAATTATTGACTCGGGATGTGTTGTCGAGATCAGCATCTATCGAACATGGCAGGGTCGCAATACAAAGATCGAGCCAGTGGTCGAAACCAGCGTGTCAATGTTCCACCAGGACTGGGAGTGGCAATTGGCAGAGACAACAGATGTGCGTGACTGGGACGAACTCCTCACACCACTTTTCAGAAACGGCACAACAGATAAGACGGGTATGGAACAATTTTTCCAAGAGGTTGGAGAAATTCAAAGCGACCTCAGCGATGCGTGCCGACGCACGTTTGACACCGATGAATGGCTCGCGACAAGCGCCTAGTCGTCATATTCTGCCTACGAAATCTGTTCAAGGCAGTCGGTTTGGCTTCGAACTATGAACCACTTCCCCACCACCAAACACGATACAGCATCAGGTCTCCATGGGTTCGAAACTTGCTGAATATTCTCCAGTTTTGTGAGATTTTCAACTCGACATTCATGTCTCCCTCCTGGTATATTATTGCCTTATGCCCGCTAGCTATTGTACTCAGACGTACTTTTTCCTAGATGGCATCACGATGTAGATGAAGTAGTACCAGAGCTGATAACTTTCTGCCGTAACACTGCAATAAAATGGAATTAGCATGAGGTGTCTGGTACCATTGGGAGTGGTGACACCGACCATCTTCAATCATCCGTAAACCATCATTCTTTTCTTGTAATATCTTCTCCAAAGCCTTCAGATTTCCTGCCAGCTCCTCCACCTTAGTTTCGTAAAATCCCGTAGCATCTTTTGTGCTCTGCGAGACATATTAGCAAGAGCCATCGCCTCTATAGCCACCACCCACCTTCTCAACATAAAACCCAGTCCCAACATCCACAATCACATTCTCCGTATCCGCCAGTGTTCCCGGTACATACAACGAAGCTGTAAGAGGGACCAATATCGGCTTGCCTATTTGATTTCCCAGGACAACCATTAGCCCTCGACTCCTCCAGCATCACCAAAGGCAGCAAGCACAAACAAACCTTTAACCTTGCCCGAGACACCCAGATCAATGGACCGCAGACATTCCCTGAACTTGACCTGCGCTGCACGTAGCTGTGTGAATGAATTCGAGAGGTGGGTGAGCTCGTCTTCGAATTGTTTTTTTATTTGCGAGAGTTGGGGCATGGTGAGGGAGGTTATGTCGACTGGTTTGTTAGCTGGGGAGTGTCTTTGGGGATAGGATGGGAGGGGAGATTTACTGCCTTGGCCTTTGGGTGGGGATGCCATGATTGCTGTTTCGTTTGGAGTGAGGGGTATTTGGGAGGGATGGGGATGTGGAGGTGGAGGTTGTACTCTGCCTCTATGAGGTTGAAATGGAGATTCTTGGCGGTTGTCACGTGGGGAGGGGAGGTACCCCGCGATTTACTGTTTGTGGAGGGGGGCAACTTTCACTTCACTTCGATATGAAACTTTATGTTTTGCTTTACTTGTCTGTTTTCTATGTTGGGGTAGTTGTTGCTTTAAAGTAACGAATAAGAGCACAGTTTGGCTCATGCTTAATAGGTGAGCTGGAGGCATTCCCGCTTCCTTTGAGCCTACCTACCTAGGCTTCTCTTTCCTCAAGGAGAACGATTTCCTGGTTGATCGTGACCCCTATTTTATAGCTAATTATATGGATCTGGCTGCGCATATTTTCTTACAAGATACTTGCAACATATGCTGGCCAAAACCCTAAAGTTATGAGATGGATATGAGACCAGTCTGGGGAACGCATTTCGAAAAATCCAGTTGTCGCTGCTTGTATATCTATGGCGGTATCCTTCTCTTTCTCTGAGCGCGGATACCAAATGGAGCACGAGAAACCAGATGGCGAAAGGTGTGATCCACCGGTGCCTCGGAGCGTCAGAGTCAACATCGCAACAAATCAATAATCGGCAATACTCATTTATTTGCTTCGATGAGATAGGATTATCATACGTCGCCGCGTTTAGATTGACTTTTCTTGAGACAGGAGTTCGGAAGATGGGATTTCTCACGCAGCTAAGGCATTCCTGAGAGAGTGTGTAAGATGAAGCAAGATAAGTCATTGTGAAGAAGGTGGAAGTGGGCCAAAATCTTGTTGACTTGCATGATAACGCTGTTTTTTTGGTTGTTTGTTTTGGCTTTTTCAGTGCGCAGCCAAGCGTACTCCGTGCAAGTGACAGACACCAGTTCTTGGGCTTTGTTGTCCTGATATCCGCTTTTCGTCATATGAGTTACCCGGATCACTTCAATATGTTTGTGTTGTCTCCTGCAAATACCCTTGCCAAGTCCGTTGCTCTGGTCTGAGCCATCTACAGATGCAAGTCTCCTTGTCAACAGCATGGTCCGACAGCTTCAGACTCCGCCAATATTATCAAATCTCCTTGTTTTGTAATGACTTTCTTGCAGGACGCTCATAGAAGAAAAATCTAATCTCTGGTCGCGACTTCCATTTGTCGGGCACAGGAACCACAATCCAGTTATTTGGCGAGACCACGAATCCGTTCTTTTCATACAAAGGTCTTGCGATGACGGTTCCTTCGATGAAACTGTCCACACCCATGGCATCTGCGATGTCTGTTCCCCACTTCACTAGCATGGAGCCAGCGCCTCGGTGCTGGTGTGCTGGATGTGTGGACATCATGTCGAGGACTAGATGCTGTTAGTATTGAGTGCTGTGGGGATCTGCTCTGGGATGTAAGTTCATTCAGGAGAATGTTTTGCCAGGGGGGGGCATTTGCGAGCGAAGTTGAGATTCAAAAGTAGGAACACATACCACAACACCTATTCCCCGTTGTCCGTTCCAGACGATGCTGATGTATCCACTAGATAACGGGGGTGTCAGTTCCCTATTCAAGACGGGAATTCATAGTTTATGAAGTTTATAGGATGAGTTAGAGCACGTGAGACGAAACATAACAGAAGGGGGCACAGTAGAATCAAAGAACCAGATATCCTTACATGAAGAACATGTTCAGCCCATTCATTAGTGTCAGCATCAGGATGCCAGTCAACATGAAGTTTCGCGTGCAATTGCTCATCCGTCAACGGCTTCTCATAAATGCACCATTTCGCAGCACTGACAATTGCACCTACTGCATGTCAGTTCTTTCGTTATACTCCAATGTCCAGACCTCTCATGACAGACGAGACAATTGTTGTAGGTGAACCACCCGTATCAACGTCAACAGCCTTCACATACGTCGCACTCTCATCCCCAACCCACCAATCCAGCATCCTCTTCACAGCCCTGTCCCGCTCTTCAGTCTCGGGAAACAGTATAAAGAAACATGGCTCGTTCGGCGAGCTGAAAGCTGCAAACTGCTCAGCTAGGATCTCGGCTGCGTCAGATGGATCGCAGGGGAGCAGACGCAATTCTCCCATTTTGTCAATTTTTTATATTTGATATTTTGCGTGCTGAAGAGCAGACGGTTGTGTACTCCCTCTGTATGTAGGTGTTTTGTATGCATGCGGGCTAGGTAGATTGTGATACTGTGCGCTTGGACGCGGAATAGGGGGGCGTCGGGTCGGATAGGGGTTCAGTAGGGATGTGAGTTTCCCGAGACGTTTGCATTGGCAGCCCGGAAACTGGGATGTGGTTGGTTTTGCTTGGCGTTGCTTAACCCAGCCCAGCCTTTGAATCCTGGAGGAATAAGATTTGGACAATCAAGCCTTGATCGTCCAAGGGGATCAAAAGTAAAATGAGATGTCCAATACCCAGCTGGAGGTGAGTACGGAGATATCCGGAGCTCGGGGTTGCGGGCCGGAGGCACTGCATGTTAATCCATGCTCAACGGCCATCATGCAATGTAACGGTGATATCAGGTCCCAGAGTGTCGGGTCGAAGACTCAAAGCTTGTGATACCTCGGGAAAATGAGCAGCGGGAAATTTATTGTTATCGGGCGCAAACGTGGGGGTCTGATGTATTTCCAGCAAAGCCATGTTGCGATCGCTAGGAGAATTCGTGTTATGATATGGAGGTATCGGTAAGAGATGGAAGCTCGAAACTTGAATATTGAGACAGATGTTAGTGGGTGAAGCCTTGGATAAATTATCAACTTTAACAATCGAGATTTTCCGAATGCGAACATCTAAGTTGTTCTGTTACACTCAAGCTGCAAGCCGTCTATCCTGGCCTATACCTTCCGCCATTACTGGTTCCTCCTGATAGGATCCACGATAGGCCATTTGTAAGCGTGCCTTCCAAAACCGATATAGAACGCGATGCTAAACATCACGGCTGCCCCAAAGATCAGACAGCTCCAGTTCATTGTGACGGGTGTCACTTCCTCAACTGCCGGGAAGAAGCTGAAAAACATGGTGATGAGTGTATAAATCATGGCTCCCACATTGACGATCGGACCAAGAATGGGACCCATTTTCCAAGGACCCCAATGTATATTGTCTTTGACAGGATCGTTCCGTAAGCGTTTGTGCAAGAGGAGTACTATGGGGATCATGTAAGATAGGAAAAATGCTGCCACGTTGACTGAAACTATTGCGTTAAAGGCTTCCGTGCTGCCAATGTTGATCAGAGCGAGGAGAATTGATATGACAGTGCTGGTCAAGATCGAATAAAGAGGCAGCGCTGTCTTGGGATGAACCTGTCATTGTGAGATTAGCAAGCATCGTGATCTTCGCTGGAAAGCTGCACTTACACGACTTATATAATTGCTGAATGGGACACCATTATCCCGAGAAAAAGACCACAGTAGCCGGGAAGCCGTAGCCATAATCCCAATTGCCGCAGCGATCATGAGACACATTATCAGAACGGTCATGACGGTAGTTCCAGCGTTACTATTTGTTGCTTGTCGAAAAATCTCGATGAACGGGAACCCAGTTGGACTTGTGAGGGCATCATCGATGTCGCCCAAGCAGAATAGCAAGGCGATCAACATGCCGAAACCCATTACGCCATTCAGCACAACTGTGCTTATCATAGCCCAAGGGACGATGGTTGATGCATTGTGAATTTCTTCGGCTGCAAGACTATTAGCAAGATTAGCACGAACTAAGAAGGTCCTGACTAACCCATATGACAAGCAGAGTCGGCGCCTTGTATGTTAGTTAGTAGTTTCTTAGACTCTGGATGGTATGGTTCTCACCTAGAAAAGAGAAAACACTAGTAGTAAGACCGACAAAGAAAGACAATCCATTGGTATCCCATGCTCCACCATTGATGAATGTGGTAAACACATCTTTTGAAGATCCATGAGGTGCCAAGTAGACGAGAGGGATCAGGATGGCAAAGAACCCCAATATGTGGACACAAAGCACTAGACCTTCAATCTTCGGAAGCCATCTCGCGAGAAATGTATTGATGAACACTATAAATGCAATCACACCGTAGAAGATCAAGGTTCCCTGCCACCGAGTCGGAGAGTAGTCTGGATGATTGAGGATAATCATGCCTTGGATCATTGAAGCGCTGATGAACGCAACACTTGCTTGCCCAGCCTGCCACCCAATGACGGTCAACCAACCTGGAGATGAATATATTAGTCTGGACTATATCAACTTTCTTGGGATCAGAAATCTTTTACCTGTAATGTAGCTGAGGAACTTTGCAGAACTCGCTGGAGCCAGAATTGAGACCCAATGATATTGGCCCCCGGAGAGGGGCATCCTGTCTAATATCAGCACTTAAGCACCATAATCCTTGGCCTGCTTACATTGAAGCCATCTCCGCCAACGATGCAACGACCATGAGTGTTCCAACGAAGCAAAATATATAGCCATAAATAAGTCCTGCAGGACCTCCATTTTGAAATCCAAGGAGAAAGACCCTGAGAATATATATTAGCTGAAGTAGTTCCAAATATGCGATTGTACACTTACGCAAACATTCCTTCCCAAGTAGACAACAGGCTACAGACGAACCCTGCGATTGACAGAAAGCCGAAATTCCGCTGCAGTATGGAGTACATTAGTCTCGCTTCTTGCTTACATGTCTCGGGTGGGAATAACCTTTAATTGTTGCCGTTTGCCATAATATGCCATTTCTTCATCGTCTCTAGTTGTGTTTCCTTTCCCCTCGGAGTTTGCAGGGCTACTAACCTCGACAGCCCCCAAGGTCCCCAACTGCATAGTCTTGTCATCCATTTTCTCTCCAATATGAGATTAATCTCAACTTTCAGCTTGAAAGTATAAAGTTACGGTATGAATAAGGAATTATACGGTAGGAAACGTAGGTGGAGAGGATGGAAGTGACATGAAGTGCGGAGAGAAAGACTGTCAGTTCTTTCCTACTCCCTACAGCGCAATGCAGCAGACCGGTGAAAGCTACAAGCATGGTAGAATGCAACGATGAAAAGTAATGAAATCGAGCCTACCAATCATTTCTTGCCGAGACAATGCAAGCCCGAGATACCCTGCGTCGTTGCCGGCATGGGTATGAGACTCGGCATGCAGCCAGCCGCATCTGTCGTTCCGGACCAGTCCCGCTTCGGAAGACGTTGCATTGCAGATTGCAGCTTGCGGCCATGACATGGGATGGTGTTTGATTGAGTATCTCCGTACGGAGGATGTATCGAGCGAGGCGATGTCTCCAAAGCAAGCATATGCCACTAACACCGGATGTATATTAGCTGAATCACGTGCTCTACTTGGTCTATGAACTACAGCGAGGACAGGACAGGTATTGAAGCAGAATGTTATCTCACACCACGCGGTTGATCATCAAGACACCACAGCTGTACTCTGTAGAACCTTGGTGGATAAGGTACTCCGTACAGTCCGTACCGGTACGGTATCTCAAACACAGAACAGTACTGTATGTACTCGTTATATTCGCTTCAAACATGCTCGACATCAGACAAAAGTATATTCGCGAGAATCCTAGTCGCGGGAGTGAAGCCGCTTCCCGCGAACATGGTACAGTATCCAGCCAGAGTACTCCGTAGACTCCCATGCTCCGTACTGCATGGCATTTCCCACTTATCCGCCATACGGAGTACGAGGCGCCCCCAACCCCACGGAAACTGATCCCTCGCAAGGGTGGAAGCAGGGCAGGACGGGCACCGTGCCGCAAAGCATAATACGGAGTATTGTGCACTGTATATCTCCGTACCCAGTAGGCTTAACGCGTGCTGGCTTTTTGGAACGTCGACTTACGCCGTCTCTTTCCCCAGAACTCTCTCATGGGGCTGAATAGGGTTGTGGATTAGCGTAAGATGATCCAGAAGGTCCAGGGAATTTCCCTCGTTATCATTTCGTTACACAGATTTGGGTAGGTACCTATGAGGCTATGTAGGTACAGTATAATCCGACCCCATGCAAGGGTGCACACCAATATGTTGGGACCTCGCCGTGGTGGTGCTTCGCACATCCTTGGAAAACTTTGGGCGTCGACGTCGCAAAAGCAATTACCAATTGTAACCATCAAACCACATATTTTCCTCACTTTCGCTCTAATATTCAATGTATCTCATCACCTGTTTATCCCCTCTGTGTTATTTGATATATTCCCAGTTGCCATGCATTGTGTTGCAGAAGAAGATCTAACATGCGACAAGAAAAAAGAAAGGTTGCTTGGCCTCTATATTTCCTCTGACCAGAAGAAAGGTTAATTAACTTCTGTATTTCCCATGGCTAGCTACTTCCTATACATTCGGAGAATTTGAATGGGACAATCTTTAGAAATTGTCAGATTTCTCCTGATTGAGACCATGGCTCCCTCACAGCCCACAGTTGTGGTCTCAGACAACAACGAAGGTCCCGTGGTAAACATCGCGGCATGGCTAGGAATGACAGTAATGATCATTGGTGTGTTTACACGGATTGGATCGAAGTTCAGTATTGTGCGAAAGTGGACCGTCGATGATACCATCATCTTTGTTACTATGGTGTGTTTCCCTGAGTCAAATGATATCTGAATTCTAATGCGGTTATCGTAGCTCTTTGCAATTGGCCATACTATCACATTGTCTATGATGGTTTCAAATGGTCTCGGTCAGCCCCAAGAAAAGCTGAACGAGGAAATGATCAGAGAATTTCAAAAGGTGAACTCCATTCGTTTAGGACATCCGTCCTAACACATGAAACTAAATCCCAATCAGTTTGGTTACGCCTCGCAACTGCTCTACATACCCACTCTTTCCCTAGGGAAGCTCTCTACGCTCATTTATCTCAGAGCTTTAGCTCCAGGCTCACGCTACGCGATTCTCAATTTGGTTCTTGAAGGAATCGTCATTCTCTGGGGGATCAGCGCGGAGTTTGCGGTTGCTTTTCAATGTATGCCCACTCGTTGGGCAATCATTACGTCTCGATGTTTTGATAGGGTAAGTACGGATTATGGGCTTTGAAGCATGGTTGGCTGATGTCCGTGAAGATTCTGTTCTGGAATGTCATTGGTGCTTTTGACGTTTTGACAGATATCATTATCGTCATTCTTCCGGGATATCTCGTATGGGCACTTTGCATGCCAAGAGGCAAGAAGTTCGTCGTCTTCATAGTATTTGCAACCCGAATAATGTGAGTTTCCCCTCAGTTGCTGCCCCTCGAAATTCAAAGACTTTCATCAACTGACTTGCTCCGCAGAATCGTACCCCTCGCAATCTTCAGACTCTATCTCCTATCAACAACTAGCTCTCCTTCCCAACCAGACCAGACCCTCTCCTCCTACCACGCCTATCTATTCACCACAATCGATCTCAACACAGCCGTCTTCGCTGCATGTCTTCCCTTCCTCAAACCCTTCATAGAAAACCTGTCCTCCGGCGCCCTCAGCTCCTCCATCGAACCCATGGATAGTTCCTATTCTTCCGGTCTTGGCAGCAAATTCAGTACCTTCCTATCCAGTAAGCAAAATTATCCAATTTTAGTTTTTACCAGGGCACCTCCCTAGATTCTGAGACATTCCTCACCTCTGTCCCTCAACTCCCTCGTAATGCAGCGACACTAACCCCTACCCACTACAGGCTACACCAGCACCAAAACTTCCACCCGTCCCAGTGGCAGCATCCGCATGTTTAGCATGTCCTCAGAACCCCCAGTCCAGCCTCGCAAGATCCACAGCGAAATATCCACTTCCTTCTCTGAATTCCAATACGGGGCCCAGTCCAGTCCTAATCTACGGCCCAATAATGTAGGGAGCGAGAGTTATGCAAGGAGAGCGACGCCGCGGAGGAGGAGCTCGGTGGGCAGCGACAAGATGATTATTACGAGGACTAGGGAGTGGAGCGTTAAGGAGTCCGAGGATGAAAGGACAGAAGGCTATGTTAGTGATGAGGGGGAATGGGCGAGTGGGAATGGGAGCCGTTATGCTGTATGATTTTTTGGGGGGAATTGGGATTTAATATGGGACTTGGTTTGGTGTTCGGTTATAGGATGGAGATTGCTTTTCCTCGCGGATACCTTGGTGTGTTTTTGCTTTGCTTTGCTTGGGTTTGTTTGTAAGAAGAGGGAGTCCTATATAAGGTCAGAATAGCGTGTACATGCATGAAAAGATATTTCTTGTTCATTTCTGCCAGCTAGTACTGAATTTTTTTTCCAAGTCAAGTCAAGTCTCATTTCAACTCCGGAATTTTTGGAGATTCAAGCCTATGTCACTACACTACACTGCACTAGCTCTCCTCTCATCTTTTCCCCGGAAATTTGCAATTAAGTATGTCTGCCACAAACTTCGCAACTCGAATAAGAATCACTTAGCAAGGGGAAATAAAAAGATATATCTTAATGGTGTGGACGGATTGACGAATGACCCAATGCGTACTATACAGTAGGCGAAGGGTTCGATGCATACATCACACGATCCAACCCCCCTGTATTTAGAGTCGTAGAATAGTATAAAGGAGAAGCGCGTAGCGTGTGTAAACTCCAAGGGGGGTTGTGTTTCAAGTTGGTTGCTTTAGATGTACATGGGAGGGAAGTAAGATGCTAGGAGGGGTTCTGAGTCCCGGAATGTCGATACCGTCTGGGGGTTTCATCGGGTTGGTGTAAGGCGAGGTACGGAGGGTATACCATTAACTTACACTACAGTGAAGATCGGAGAGCACTCTACGCACCTTCCTTGGAGCTTGTGAGTTGAGACTTGGATTGAAGCACTTGCTTTCATCGGATGAAGAGCAAGGCAGAGACTAAACGATGCTCTTATTGTATCATCTTTTCCCATCGCGGGAGAGGCTCTTGCTAGTCTTTCGCAAAGCCAGTAAATCCACCGTTCTCGACAACGACACCTGCGGGATTCGATTTTAACATCCGCACTGCTCTCGCGAGTACATGCCAGACTCCCCATTGAC
>QGMG01001145.1:0-11902 GCA_007825325.1 Lachnellula cervina
AAGACCAGGGCAAGGGGGCCTTGCTTTGGTGCGTTTACCACTATTCTTTACCCCCCTGCTATAGAATTCTTGGCGGAATTATTTCGCCTGGGACGAAGTAGTTGGTTGTGTCGCTATAGCGCAATTCCACTGCCCCCCCCACCACACTATTCGCCAATTATACCCTTCTACCGCCAATCCATAAATTGTAAACGTACTCCGTAATACCTCTGCCGACCAGGTAATTCAAATGTTTACTCGAATCCATCCCCTCCTAGATGGCATCACTATTCAAGGAAATAGATTAAAAAAGGTAGCTATATTCTATGCAGCAGGCATTATAGGGAAACTATAAGCGATTCGCCAGGGGCTACAAGAGGATCCCCCCCAAGTAAGCATAATCCCGCTGACTTATTAACGCGCTCAGAACTCGGGGCTCGGCTGAGGTTAGAGCAGCAGTAGCTCAGGTCCAAAGATAAAAATAGAAATTGCTCACATCGACATTCCGATGTGAGATGGCCTGTTCCTGATGTGTAAAAGTTGAGCCTGAGAAGAAAGAGGCATCTTTGGTCTCGACCCCATGATGTATTAGTGATAAGAGTATATATTTGCCACTAGTATCGCTTTACTAACAGTGGCAGCGTTGATATAATATAGGGCCCTATTCTTGCGATTTGTAATAATAGTACTTGATGCTTTATTTGCTTTTAAGAAAGAACTGTATAATGCTTTTCTAAAGAGAGATAAGGCCTAGGTATAACCTTGTACTACTAGTCTAATACGAATACCTAAACTATTAGAAGTATATATATAGGATTCTATTAATCTGCGCTAAGTAGTGGGGAGTGTTAGACTTAGAAAAATGCAAGTACTTGCTGCTCCCCTTTAGGGTTATCATTTTCCTGCCGCGAAATGCTTTCCAGAAGGTTTGTAAGAGAATTAAGACACCGCGGGATCAGGAACCCGGGACTACCTATTTAGATGCCTTTTTCCCCTTGTGGTTTTGGCTCTATTTAGAGAGTACTTTGTATAAAAACCCTATAAGCTTAGTACGTCTTTGTACCCTATAGGAAGTCAGGGTCGATTTTTATCCCCGCTTTAAGACGAAAATGAATACTACTACTACCCTTTAGGATTGAGGTTTTTCAAACGACCCGATCCTGCCAGCTATAAATTAATAAAACCAAGGCGCAAGTCCTTTCTAGTCTTTACAGCTCTTTCAAATCTCTTATATACCCTCTTGTCTTTTTTGTAGCCGTGAAACTTTTGAAAGTATACGCTCTATTTGTTTACAATGAGACTTTGTCTCGCCCTTGGCTTGGGCTCCTTAACTCTTAGTTATGCCTATATCTTGGATAGCACTTGTACTCCACACTTAGCTTTAATTGAGGCGGGAATGGAAAGTGCCTTCGATTTCGCCCAGGCGGGATCTGATCTTTTTAGTTCACCTAGCATAGACATGAATATCTTACAAGCCCAGCAAGATCTTATAACATATATGTTCGCAGCAATATCAAGAAATCCAACGAATACGAAAATTGTCACGGACAGATTCACATCGATCCTAAAATTTAATAGTGGAAAGCCCGAACGAACCCTAAATGCGGTTACAGACAAGGCAGTTTATCCAACATTGACCTCTAATAAACTCATCTTCTTTTGCGATTATAGTCGCTTCACGGATAACAAAGCCTGCAATGGATCCGTGTCTAACGGCTTTACTTGTGATACTCTCTTGCAGTATGTATATTCTCTGGGCATCTTTATTCCTTTTAGGGACAAATTCGCGAATTTTCTACTATCTCGGGAGTTCTGGGACGCTAAATACTACCAAACTCTACTCCCTACTCCTCTCGAGCTCCAATACATTCATTGTTCAAGTAAAGCTAACAGAACGGACTTGCAGATTTGAAGGGGAGATGGATAATGTGTATAATTATTGCCGTCATCCAACTGATCAGTTGTTCTACAAAGTAAGTGGTTAAATCACTAATGACAATACCATCTCAAATATTAACTTTAATACAGGCTTGGACCATCCCGCTTCTAGCTTGGTACGGGCTCAACAAGGCCTCTCATATTCAATTATGTCCTTGGTACTTGACAGAGCTGGCTTCTGCTCAATATAAAACCGTTAGAGACCTGGGAACCGGGGGTGGGCTGGCTCTATCACCGTCATTGTTTGCAAGTAAGGCAAACCCCCCTGTGGTGTCAAAAAAATCTGCAATGGATACGATGCAGTTATTTGACGTGATACTACTCCACGAGTTAGGACATGCAATTAACACTCCACCGCCAACGATAGATGAACCTACAACTAGCAGATACGGTAAGACACTAAAAATTTCCTTCCCTACTCAACCATGTTTCGAGGTCTGTTAGATGTCTCCCTAAACGTCAAGCTGGGAAGATATTTATAAGATCTTACTTGTTCCTAAGTATCCTAGAAATGAAGAAATAGAGCTAACTCGTCGTTTAATATAGGCTGGACGGCTTGTGAAATGTTAAGCAGCTATGGACATCTTGACAATGCCGACAATTATGCCTTGTTTGGTCTTGGAGCAAGGATGATATCTCCCACAATTCAGGGCGCGACAGCCACAAGACCAATGAAAGATGGCAGTATTGAAATACTTACGCCTGCGACTAAACCGAAGCGAGATGCAGCTGGACACCCCCAGCCTCTTAAGGCCCGCGATGCCAACACTACCTCCAGCATATCCAATGTTAGCGCCCCTTCTACCTTGAGTATTTGACCTCGGCTCGCAGCCAAAATTATTCAGTACGACCGCAGTATTCAATAATATGGCCGACTGTAACGAGGGGCACAACGCGGTCGAGGTGCCACTAAAGCGAAGAGCAGATGAAACTGCGGCTAACGAAGCTACGATAGCAAGAGCAATAGAAAAGCCGAGATGAAAATCAAATGCTTAGAGAATAAACTGAAAAGGCAATTAGCATGATAAGTTGTGCTAAGTGGTGGTGTTGTTGGGATAAGGGGACTGAATCCCGACCCCGACCTTTCAAGTTATGTGACTTAGCGTAGCTTAGTCAGCGAGGAGGCATCACCTCTTCGCGTCTCCCACCGCTGCATTCACACTCGTCGTATATAATACACTTTCTGTATTTCCTCTACTTGCTGTCGCAGCGCACTATACCTACAGCGAGAATGCCCTACTATATCATATCATCACCTTGCAGCTTTTGAATTCGTGTATTAGATACTTATTATAACTTATTTCATGTCTGTGTATTTGCGTATTTTGCAAATCACCCCCTTCGCAAATATTATCCTAATTAAGCAATATGTGCTTCATCATCCACAATCTCAATACGGAGTAAATGAAACTCTCCACTTCCCTCCTTAAGCTCTTTTATTGCACCTCGTGTGCTTTACGTTATGAGGACTTGCATTTTTCAGTCTGTTTTCTCGAGTGATGGATGCTATGCTATTTATTACTTAATTTCGATTTGTTTCACACTTTTCGAGTTTGGATAGGGTGTCTGTTTAGTATGATATTGTAATGTTCTTGAGGCTGTGTTTATGGATGAGGTATATGTTTAAAGAGGGTATTGAGGGGTATCATGTGGATAGGCGTTACGAAGAAAAGGGCGGTCTTGTTTTGGAAAAGGAATGGAGATTTAGAGGTAGGGAAAGTGAGGAGGATTTCGGCTTGGAATACTAATACTAGTATAATTAGGGAGAAGGTTTGATTGCACAGCAGAATGAGCTCTGCATACAGCTTATTTTATGGGCTTGAATACTAAATCTTTACAATTTTATGATAGGGAAGTAAAGTGAAGCGTGAGGTAGTGAAGTCATGTGTGGGGTATAAAGAGTCCACCAAGGATAGTCTCAGCATTAGACCACATACGAAATAATCCGTCCCCGCCTCAAAATCGACTTTATTCCACGACTAGGGAACTGGGTTACTTGCTTGGTCCATCTACGTGGATCATCTCTGCTCGTAATTCCAACCCATCTTTGGACGAACCCCGACTTCTGTTGCACGTCGTATTTTTTCCGTGCCTCTTTCACGACCGTGAAGTAGAGCATACTCCGTCCTCCATTCCTAGTCAAGTTTCACTTAAATTCTAACCTCTGTACTTGAAATCTGAAAAGGGTATTTTGTTGCAAGTCGCAGATTTACCTGTGCCTCAATTCTAGACACTAGTCGCGAAACCTATTTCCTTCTTCGGAACTTTGTTGCAAGCCGTAGGTTTCCTGTGCCTCAATCTAAGGCTCTAGCTTCGAGCCCTCTACCGTGTTTGTAGAAGCTACTATATCGGTACTGGATCCGGTTTTGTTGCACATCGCAGTTTTGTCGTGCCTCTTGATGACATCTCTAGCTCGGTTATTTAGTCTTAGTTAAGCCTGCCTCCTTGGCCTATACTCCGTATGTTCTCAGTTATGGTATTCGCTGTTGCAAATCGCACTTTACCTGTGCCTCTCCGTTACATCTCTAGCTTGCTCAGTATTATGCTAGTAGTGGAGGTGGAGCAATCAGCCAGCCTCCTAACTATTACTCGTAAAAGGAATCATACCACGCCGCACCTCTCGTTCCCAGAACAAATAAACATCACTCACCTCGGTCGTTGTTACTCCTTCTAGAAGCCTTCGTTTTTTTCGTTGCAAGTCGTGGAATTTTCCTGTGCCTCTTCGGCTTCTTATCTGACAGTATTTATGCATACATACATACCTACTCCGTACATCTCTGGAGCAGAAAGTCATAAATGGTAATTACCCGTCCGTATACATACTCCCACCTGTATACCTCGCCCACCCACCACCCAAACCCCTCCCCAAGAACGACCTCTACACTCCGTACCTCTAGTAGCACGATACGCATAATCATAACGAGCCGCGAGCAAAATCACCCTCCAATGGTTCATTTCAGCCTTCTCCTCAATACTGTACAGCATAATCGCCGATTATGAACACTCGGCTCGATCAGAACTGTGCCTCATTAACCCAAACCCTCGGGAACCAATAACATGACCGCACTTCGCAAAATTATCTCGATTCGCATCCGGCATTGCAGAACAAAAGAGGCACGTAAAACCCTGCCGCGCAACGCAACGCAACGCTTGGCTCTGTGCCTTCGGAGGAAACTTCTTCTTTCTGCATTTATGGTGGCTAGCTCGGGGGGCACGGGTGGCACATGAAATTTTGCGATTTGCAACAAGAGGTGAGGGGAGGTTGGATTGGAGGGAGGAAGAGAGGGATTGTACGACTTATTACTTGACGTGGAATGGAATGGAGCTGTAATGTGTGGGATGGATGGATGCTGGGCCATGTGATGTGGGGTATCTATTATAATTTACGCATCTTCGTCCTCTTCCTCCTCACTACTCGATTCTCGCTCAGGCACATCGTCATCATCTTCATCCTCGTCTTCATCTTCGTCTTCATCCTCGTCTTCGTCGGACGAATCATCCAAGAGACCCCTTGAAACTTTACCGGAGACTTCAGAGCTCGAACCGGGCGTTCTATGATCTAACATCCCCATACCATTCATCTGACTAACAGCCTCTAATGCCCTACTATCCAGGGTCGCAGGCGCCATCTGCCCCGACTTATCCCAAAGACTCTGAATATATTTCTGGCTAGCCTTGCTCACCAGCGGTTTCGCCCCTCCGGCACCATAATAATCCTTCTTAGCTTGCTGCTTTTTCTTCTTCTCAGAAAGAGGCTTCATCAGCCCCGCTTTCGTCAATGCCTCAATTTCCTGAGCGGTGAGTCGAAAGTCAGGGACCGGGACGTGTACCCTTCTACTGGAACTCCTGGCAACTTCATCAGGAATTGAGAGAGAAATAGCGAAGTCCTGGTCTGTGAGTGGCTTGCTTAGACGGATTGCGATTATTTTCGTCTTCATAATGGCTTTGATTTTCGCGAAGCGGCCGTTCTGGAACCAGCCGTCGATTTTGGAGCTGAACGCACTGGGGTATGGAGCGTCGCGTGCGAGGCGACGGATGAGGGGGTCGGTGATGTCGCAGATTTGCCAGATTCGACCATCGAGAGAGACGTGCTTGCCGTCAAAGAGGTGGGATGTGGGATTGGCCTTATTATACCGCTGCATTTGGTCTCGACGATGGGCCGTCCATAACCCGTCTGGCTCGACGTCGTCGCTTATAATTCTGAAGAATATCGTTTGGTAAATGCGGTATTTTGGGTCGGTTCTGGGATCGACGCCGTATTTGACCAACGCCTCACGCCATGGTCCATTCTTGAATTGATAGCTGACATATTGATATGCACTTGTAGCGAGGTTGACGTGTGGAGAATTACCGAGGCGGTTTAATAATGCCCTGCGAGTCCAGATAGGACGCTCTTCCAGTGCCTCCTTCATGATAGCGACGAGACTTTGAAGGTTCGGATCGTGAGAAGGAACTTCTGGACCTTTGTCTGGGATCTGGGCAACGTCGTGGCTCAAATAATATACCCGGGTTTTTCGAATAGGGTTTCCAGTCTCTGGATCGACACGCTTGGAGTTGGAAGGATTTTGCTGCCATTCCCACATGAATGGGAGCGAGTGGTGCGACAACCTAGGAGGCGGCATGAATTGATTGTTCGGCTTCGAGCCTCTGCTAGGGTCCAGTCGGAATTTCTTGATATCTTCCACTGGCTTTTGTTAATCATAGACAGATATAGATTAAGCACAATTGAAGACCTACCTTTGCCTGTGAGGACAGTGTCTTGAAATCTGGGGAAGAATTCTGTATTGCTGGTGGAATGATGAAAGTCCGAGATACCTTGACTTGTCAGTGGTCTAATATATGTATGGTGACGAGACGATGATTACCTCGAAATCGGTGTGTATTTGTAATTTCTGCCACCACTTCAATGGAGTAGTTGCTAGCATTATCTTTAAGAGTTCTGAGGAGCTCGGCAGGGTTGTCTTTTTGTGACTGAGATCTAATGCTGTCGGCGGAGGAAGTAGGACCAGTATCTGGGAGGGAGGAAAAGCCGGTGTCATTGTAGAGGGAAGGATCTAAAGCTCCCCTCTTCCGCTTCCTGCCTATTCGCTTTGGAACAGTGATCTTCAGGAGGACGTTGTTGGTAGGGGTGTTGTATGATAATACCGGGACACACATAGGGTCATTGTGGCGGAGGTAGAGCGGTATACAGCCATCAGGGTCACTGGTATCAATAAGCTGTTGTTATATCAGCATGGTTCAACATGGAAAAAGGCTTGAAAATGTAGAAGGTGGGATGCTCCTCTGTATCAGGGTCACGAGTCGAGGCATAATCACGAGGCTTGCACGTGGTAGAGGGTGAAGGGAAGGTAGGGTAGGGTAGGGTAGGGTAGGTGCATCAAGTACAAGTAAGGGAAGGAAATGGGATTCAAACGCACCCTCTCAAATGGTTGGTTTCTACCAAATGTTTTGAGGCCATTCTCAAGATTCTTGACGACCAGAGGATGGTCGACGGCGACAACCTTTCTGGGTGGAACATTGCATACAGCAGCCGCACTGGCACTGGCACTGGCACTGGCCATGTTGAAGTGTTGAAGCGGGGCAGATTGGGTGTTTGTCCTGGGGTGTGATCGTGGGCGTGGGCG
The DNA here is from genome assembly GCA_007825325.1 of Lachnellula cervina. Lineage (NCBI taxonomy): Eukaryota > Fungi > Ascomycota > Leotiomycetes > Helotiales > Lachnaceae > Lachnellula > Lachnellula cervina. Next base: position 7,542 of record QGMG01001145.1, read on the forward strand.
TGGGTGTTCCTTCCTCTTCAGATGTCCTGCTTTTGATTGAGGTTGAGAATCATTATTTAGAATCGTGATTTGACTAGTAACGTGCAGGCTTTCATGATGCTGCAATAATTGATTGAGTATTATTGCAGTGGCATTTGATACTGTACAGTACTCGTACTGTAATGTACTGCAGTGCAGGTAGATTTCTCCACCTTCCGTCCCGCTTAGCGCGCTCTAATTAGGCGCACTTCACTTCATGGTGGAGGGGATGAATGGGCTCCAGCCGACCGATTTGATACTCTGCTCTGCTCTGCTCTGTTTTGCTGTGGTGCTGTGAACATCCCCATTGATCTGCCAACCCTCTTCATCTACGCCTCTCCTTCTAAAACCCTGCACTCCAACCACTCGAGGTGCGCCGCTTGACGGGCGCTCATTTGGTTGCTAACAACCTCCACCACCTCCATCTCCACGTGCTGAGGTGACGACAAGAGACCATCCACCACCCGCACCCGCTCCAGCTTACCCGGCATCATTCAAGAACAATCCGCTGAAGGGCAGAGCCTACGACTATTGATCCCAGTGCTTCAATTCGAAGGTATATCTACCATACCATTGGGTTATGAAAGCATTTGCTTTTTGAGGGCCATTGCGCTGACCAGCCTTCTTTCTATAGTAGCGTACTGTACTCGCGATACCTAAAGCCTTAACTCGACCTGCTACGACCCAAGCTGCCCCTGCTCTCGCCAGTCACACATCTTTGGGAACCACCTGTCAATATAATATTTGCTGGATCTACATTAGAGAAATCTGTCTCGGAGCACCCACCCTCGAGCTATTCAGCCGGCAAACAAAAGATCCGGAATCGATACTCTGCTGTTTCCTTAATAACCCCTGGATTTGCACCCTCAATTCACACCCATTTTCAGATTCATATTGTTCCAGTTGCAGTTGTGGGAGTTGTTACCAAAGCTCTTTTGATTCCAGCCTGCAAGACTGGTCGCCGAATAGCTCTTGATCCTCCTTCTTACTCGCGTGTCACGAATACCACCCGAGTCGTTTGGTGGACTATTCGAGGTTTGGGAACATTGATAGAGAGAAGATTGTGCCGTTTTTCAAAATGAAAGGCTTCAGGCAGAGAGTTGTAAGCCACCAATAAATGAGACTCGGTTGCGAAACAGCCTTCATTCTCACTGCCACCTTTTCCTGCCCCTCCATATCTTGACCACAAGCTGACTACTCCAGCATGAGCAGCTCTCGCGCGCAAAAGATCCAAGCAAATCATCTAAATCCAAGAACAAGGATTCGAAAGACGGAACCTCCTCCCCCTCACAATCAACCGCGTCGCGCGACTCTGGACAGTCTCCAGTTGCAACGCCATCTTCTTCGACTACGACACTGTCCGATCCTCGTAATAAACCCCTCCCACCAAATGACGCTGCAGGCGCGAATGCCCCTTCTAGTCCTTCTCTGCAACCGCAGTCCGGTTCAATAAACTCATTAAACCCTGGTCACAACACAGTCGTCTCTCCCGATCGTTTTAACGCAATGGGCGGAGGTTCACCAAGCGCTGGTGCCCCTGGAACACCCAATCGTCATGGACAACTTCCACCCAGTGTTATCATCAGTCCTAGTACGCCTGTAAGTAGAGCACAATATGTTCAAATATACCCAACTAATCGTTCCAATCAGCACATTCCTCCACCTGGAACTGCCGAAACAATGCCTCATGATCTCGCGCCGCCAAAGGCTGGTTCGAAGTCATCAATATATGACCGATTACAAACAACTCCAAAAGACGTGCCCGAGGGCATCAGAACCCCAAAAAGGCAACATTCCTCGAGATTCGATATCTCTCCACAACGTGAACTCGAAAAGCTCCCAGGCTTTCACGAAGTCCCCCCGAATCGCCGACAAGACCTCTTCATGCAGAAAATTGACCAGTGCAATGTTATATTCGATTTCAACGACGCCAGTGGGGATATGAAGTCAAAGGAGATCAAGAGACTGGCTTTACATGAGCTACTGGACTATGTTGCGAACAACCGACAAGTCATAACGGAAACTATGTATCCCAGGGTGGTGGATATGTTTAGCAAGAATCTTTTCCGACCCATCCCTCCTCCAATGAATCCCCAAGGAGAGGCTTTCGACCCGGAAGAAGACGAGCCAGTTCTCGAAGTAGCATGGCCCCATATCCAAGTTGTTTACGAATTCTTCTTGAGGTTTATAGAGAGCCAAGATTTCAACACCAATATTGCCAAGGCATACATCGATCACAGCTTCGTTCTGCAGCTCCTGGAGCTGTTTGATTCAGAGGATCCGCGCGAGCGAGATTTCTTGAAGACAACTCTGCACCGGATATACGGGAAATTCCTAAATCTTCGTTCCTACATTCGAAGATCCATTAACAATGTTTTCTTCCAGTTCACGTATGAAACAGAGAGGTTCAATGGAATTGCAGAGTTGCTCGAGATTCTTGGGTCTATCATCAACGGATTTGCTTTACCACTCAAGGAAGAACACAAGCTTTTCTTGACCCGAGTGCTGCTTCCATTGCACAAGGTCAAGAGTCTGAGCATGTATCACCCACAACTTGCGTATTGCATTGTTCAATTCTTGGAGAAGGATGCCGTACTAACAGAAGAGGTAATTTTAGTACACCAATATGTTTAAGGCAAGCTAACAAATTCTAGGTCGTGCTTGGTCTACTGCGCTATTGGCCTAAGGTTAATAGCACCAAGGAAGTCATGTTCTTGAATGAAGTAGAAGACATTTTCGAAGTTATGGATCCCGCCGAGTTTGCCAAAGTCCAGGAGCCCCTGTTCCATCAACTCGCCAAGTCCGTTGCAAGCCCTCATTTCCAAGTTGCCGAGCGAGCTCTCTACTTCTGGAACAATGAATACTTTTGCAATCTTGTCAGCGATAACGTGGAGATAATTCTGCCCATCATGTTTGCGCCACTCTATGAAAATTCCAAGGGACATTGGAATAGGTAAGGTGACCGATCCAAGAAGTTGTCAGTTGCTAACAAATGTAGAACAATACACGGCATGGTTTACAACGCAATGAAGCTCTTTATGGAGATTAACCCCCAACTTTTCGATGATTGTTCCCACGATTACACCGAACATCAAAATAACGCTGAAGCACGCGAGGAAGCACGAGCAAACAAGTGGAAAGCCCTCGCCGACCAAGCAAGCCGTTCAAAGACCAACGGCACTACCCGAGCCGTATCATCACCATCCCGCACCAAAGTCACCACCCCCTTACGAATCGACGAGGTTGACCCGACGACGGAGGATAACCAGAAAAGGCTGGATTCGTTGAAGCTCCAGGATGGAGTGCGGAGGCCAACTCATGATCGGCAAAATTCGGTAGGCTCCTCCAGAAGCCAGCGATGATTGTTCTGCTCTCAGTACTATGCCGCTTTGCATTCTGTGTTTTGGATGCCGCACATGTGGAATGATTTATTTTTATTGTCAAGGATAGAAAGTTGGCTCGCGCATACCTCCCCGTTCTTTTTACCCATTCTTTTTCTCAAATCCAGCATCTGCATTGCCAAGCCTTCCGAATTGGTCGTGGTTTGGTGGATGGTTAGTTGACGATGTTACCCTAGAAGCCCGGCGGGTCCTCTTCTTCGAAAAGTCCTGGAAGTGCCCAAGATCCCACGTCTCAATCTGGTAGCCCTGCGGTGGTGGAGTTGGATGATGGTGGTTACGGGCTTGTGCAGACGTTGACGGATGAACAGGCTAGTCATCTCTCCTAATGGCCGCCGGCCGTATGGTATTACTCTCTTTCGAAATGTTTGGATTGGATGAGAGAGTGTGGGGTTTTATGTATGATGTACGTACATTGCATTACAGTACGATGATGGGATGGATGGGCCTTGCTCGGCCTCTTTACATTTTCATTAGACCTTATGGATGCGGTGCTCATGAGATGTTCCCCTTCTCCTTTCTCTTTGATGGCTAAGCAAGGCAAGGCAAAGCAAAGCAAGTAAATATGGAGGCTAAAAGGCATACTGGCGTTGAAGATTCAGATTCAGATTCAGATTCAGTGAAAGTTACTTATTAGGGATAATGACATTGGGACGACTTTGAATTTGTCCTTCGAATTGTGAATCAGAAGTCTGCAAATAGTCAATGCTGTGAGAAGCGGTTTCTTGAAACCGAACCATTTATCGAGTCTTCATTAGGTAGGACATTTCTTATATCTATGGTATCCTGAGGGCCCCTTTCCCTAACCCCTTCCTTAACGCCATCCCATGCCATGCCAACCCATCTACAGTACTATAACACGAGAACCAGAACCAATAATAGTATCAAGACAAATATCAACACCCCGATACAGCAACTACTCAACCCATCCTCATTCCTCCTCAC
>QGMG01001146.1:0-11876 GCA_007825325.1 Lachnellula cervina
CCCTTCCCATACCCCTCCCCCTTCCACCCCCCCAGTCAGTGTCAGACTGTCAGTCCATGCCCCGCCCCTCTTTTAACTTTCATGCTTTCGTACCGTACCGTACTTGGCTTGGTACATGGATGGATGAATGCACAATGATGATATGATGCCCACGGAGCTATGGCCGTTACATACTCGGACTGTACCTCGAAACCAGTTTTACCCGTATGATTTTCGCTTTCTTTTGCACAAAAAGGAGGGTTTGCCCGCCTCCGCGATACAATTACCCCCCTTTCGTTAAAATCCACTGCTTCACTGTACAAACACTACTACTACAATTACGCCGAGGCTACAGAAGTAAGACCAACACCAAAACCACCCCACCACGCTACCTACCTTCTAAGGTACCTAGGTACCTTTGCTCAGGTACCTTCACCAAGCTGTCAACTAGAAGGTCTCCCAATCCAACTACCACTGTGCACCCACACAAACATTCTTTCTGGCTGTAGCTGTAGCTGTTGAGACGCTACAGCCCTTCTTGAAACACCTTGAAGGCAGCCTCTATTCATATTAAGACCTCACATTCCCCCTTGCATCATATCAACGACGTGCCGAGTAAACAATCTCACCCCATCAACACGTCTGTCTTCTCGTCACATCCCATCGCGCACACGAAGCCACCACAATGGCCAACTTTGGCGCCTACAATGATTTCAACAGCTATGGCACCGCGTTCGGAGACGAATCAATCGACTTCAATTCCTTCATCAACAGCACCCAATCCCAAGATCCCTTCTTCGACGACCAGCTCGCTCTATCACCATCAGATTCCTACATGAACGCAAACGCAAACACAAACGCCCAGCACCTGCAGGAAAACTTCATGTCCTCAATCCCCTCGGCCGACGTCTCGAATGTCGATTACAGCCAATTCGACAACCAATACCCCTCGACCGCCATCAACAACGGCTCCTTTCCCTTCCCAACCCAACCCTTGACACCCACCCCAACCGCCACCCCGCTCTCACAATCCTCACCCGCCAAACCAAGCCCCACCACTCGCAAACCCACCAAAGCAAAGTGCGAACCCCAGCCCAAACCCGAGCCGAAAAAGCGCGGTCGCAAGCGCAAAGTCCACTCCTCCAAGTCAGAAGAAGACGCGAGCCGCCAGCGGTTCCTGGAGCGCAACCGCATCGCGGCGTCCAAGTGTCGCGAGAAGAAAAAGGCGTGGATGGATCGGCTCGAGGCCATGCGCTACAGCTTCGAGACGGAGAAGGTGGAGAACATGCACATGGTGATCGTGCTCCGGGAGGAGCTGCACGCGCTGGTCGATGCGGCCAGGGGCCATCTCGAGGCCGGGTGCAAGGTGGATGATCTGCAGGAGTGCGTGGAGCGGGTGCAGGCCAAGTTGGTGGGTGTGGAGGGGTTGTTGGAGGCTCAGGCGCGGCGGGCTGCTGAGGCGCAGGGGAAGATGGTGGGTGCGGAGACGCCGGATAGTGACCATGATTCCGGCATTGGATTGTCGCCGGCGATGGGCGTGAATTGTTCAAAGCGTTGAAAAAGTATTGTTATGTTGTAAGTTGTACGGGTTGCGGGATTCGCACGGATGCGATGGGAATTGGGTATTATTATTCTCGTGGAAAAGTCAACGCGTCTACTGCAGCGATGGTGTCTGGAGATTTTTTTTGTACCATCATGGTTGGCGGAAACTGTATGGGCGTATACGTATAGTATTGCACGGAGTATAGGTTGGGGGATTGCATGGGGATTGCAATGTTACGAAATGACAAAGGTGGCAATAGCTAGCTAGCTAGCTTCTATAATGAATAAACAACATAATTACTCAGAATCGTTCACTTGGCTGCGCCATCTCTTCCACTGAAGTCTCGCTATAAAACTTGACGCCTTAAGAATATCGGTATAGGAAAGAAGAAGAACCGAACCGGAAAAAAGAAAAAACGTAAAACCTTACTCTCTCTTCTCATGCTCTGCTCACGCATCCCTATGAAACTCCCAATCCCAATCCCATGCTAAGAAGTAACAAGCTACTCCACTCCATCCAGCCAAGCTTTCCTATGCATGGCAAGTAACCTTTCCTTTCCCTTCTTTCCGCCCGGTCCTCGAAATCGTTTCCTCGTACTACATGTAGTCCTGTAGCTTGCTAATAGTAGTATAAAGGAAGAAGCTACCTGGTTTCGGCATACCTTGCCTTGGCCGAGGAATTGGAATTGAAAATCAATAAGATGGGTGGAATATGCGTTTGGGGGGCCTGGCGAGGTAGAAGGGTAGGAAGAGCGTTAGGTGAGGTGAGGTGAGGTGAGGTGAGGTGAGGTGAGGTAGGGGGATTTTGTTGTAGGACTAGGGGAGAGGGAGAGGTGGAGAGAGGGAGAGGGAGAGGGAGAGATGATGGGGGGGGTGGAAGGTGTGGAGTTGGGGGGAGTGATGTGCTGTGTTATTTTGTTGTGGAATCCGTTGGGGTCTGTGGGAGAGATTTGAGAGGGAGTGGGTATTTTTGCTGTGGGAAAGGATGAGAAGAGGGGGGGTGAGGATGAGGATGAGGATGAGGATGAGGGAATGGATGGATGGAGGGGACTGGTATGCTGAGATACGAGTATGTATGGTGGTTGGGTGGGAGGCTGGGGATGGGATGGGATGGGATGGGATAGGTACATAGGATGGAATGGGATGGGATGGGATCATACCACTTTACAGTATAAGGAACGGTGGGATGGATGGGATAGGATAGGATCATACCACTCTGTAAGTGAGGGAATGGCGTGGAGAAGGAAATAGGAAAGAAGGAAAGAAAGAGCGAGAGAGAGAAAGTCTTGCGTTACTTGACTATATGAACCGCATGTAGTTTATTGCAGAATACTGTGGGATTCTAATCAGTGCATGAATAGGGAAGTTCTAGCTTTCGATTGTCCCGGTCCGGCAATGCATCTAAACCAGCTTGCTTGTGTGGATTTAGAGCTGCGGGATATGCTTAGGTGGGGTACGAGTAGTATGCTGTTAGAATGACAGGTAAAGTGGGGTTTTGGTAGTGCGGACTTGATGTGATCGGGTCGAAGGAGTGGAGCTGGGGAAGATGCTAAGAAAGAGGAAGGGTTTAGATGGGTGGGATGGGATGGGGAGTGACGTGAGTGAGGTGGAAAGGGGGAAGTGGGTGGGTTGCTGGTGGGTTGCTGGGAAGTATCAGGAGAGAGAAGAAAGTTAGTTAAGGGGGCGAGTGGATGAGTAAGTGAGTGAGTAAATGCAGTGGTTGATTATTAACGTGGTAAGACTTGACATAGCTCGCGGAATGGGTTTGAGGTGTTGTTCCGGAAGCATACAGTACTGGTTGATAGTAATAATTCGATGCATAGACTGTTAGGGGACTTGGATTGTGGTATGTTGCTAACTGGTGGCTTTTGAGATTGAGAGAGGTGTTGGTGTCCTTGATACACAAAGTTCGGAAGTAGGGAGATTTCGAGGGGAATCTCTGAACTGGGTTGTGAATAGAACTCTTGTGCAATGGGTGAGGATTGGATTTGAGGGGTAATTCATGTACTAGGTGTAAACTTCTATCATCTGATGGAATCTTCGTCTGGTATTGAAAGAAAGTATTTTAGTTGTGAGATTAAATGTATAAAGGGAATCGCTTTTCTAAGCGAAGATTTTGCTTATACAAAGGCGACAAAGACTCGTCTCTTAATCGGTTGTCTGGAAGAGACTAGCCAATCCTTATTGAGACCTCAATTAAGCTGTACTTGGAAATCTATCTCCCACACCATAATAGGCAGCGATGTAAAGTTCGGCGATGCAAAACCAACTCCCGATGACCTCAGGACTTCAGCATTCCTTCACAACCCCAACTTTCTCACAACTCTTACTTCGTCCTTTGACCAAAAATCAAGCCAATTACAAGGTGAGACAAAAGTATGGACAGTGGGTTACGATTCTGTATGTTGCGAGAGGTCAAGGAGGAGAGGCAAGTGGGCAGGCGCCAAGGAGACACCAACATGATCATGATGAAGGAACTTCCACGTAAGAATATGCCTATGAAGGGAGTAGTAACCACAAAGAATCCAGGGTCAGAAGGTGCGATCAAAGCTGAGAAAGTTGGAGGCTTAGACACACGGCAGAACAAATGAAGGCTGGAGTTTCGTTGGAGAGAGTCATGGTCAGCGTTTCAATAGTTGGTTAACTGCTGACTTCTCGTCTGGACTGGAACTAAACTAATAAGGTGAAGCCAGAACTAGCTATATAGCTTATATATAGTTCAAACCAGTGGTTCTATACTAGCGCCAAACCAATTAAGAACTACTACTTAAATAATAGCTAGCCCTACTATAGACAATTTATAGGGGTCCAAGGACCCTTCTATTAGCTTTAATCATAGGCTGTGAGCAACCTCTTATTTATACTATTTGAGGGCCTACAGAGGGGGCAACAACAGATTAGGTATCGCTAGGTTCACTTCTAATTATCTCTGAAAATATAGCACTTATAGTGTTTCCATTATACTTAGATCGCTTCTATTATCTGAATTTGAGGCTTGACATATACTAAATATATAGTATACCTAGATACAGTAAAGTGAATAAAAGAGAAAATAAAGGAAGTAAAATAGGGAAGAGAAAGTCTATTAAAGCGGGAGTGACTATAGCTTTCGGCATATATGGGGCCTCTAAGGGGTAATAACCAATAAAACCGGCGCTAGCCAGTTTAGGCATTTAACTAACTAGTTAAAGAAATATAAATGGTTGGTTCGTGGTTTTTAGGAATAGTGGAAACCACAGTTCTAGTTAGCCAGTTAAATGATTTTGTTCCAGAACTAAACCAACTCATAGCTGCAACACCAAGCTTTGAAAGTCACTGTCTTTAAAGATGACGAGCAGCAAACAACTTCAATCTGGCGTCTCAGCTGCTTCTAATGAAATATTCCTTGTACAAATCTGTTCGCCAGGCATGGCTCTGGAAAAGAGAATTCCTCGATGGTCTTGGATCTTGCTCGCCCTCCGATTTTGCGACCTCTCCTCTCCTCTCTTCAACATCCGCTGCTCATCCAATTCACTTGCGACCAACTGTAGCATCTCCATGTAATGAAATTCCAGCCCTCTCTTTTCATAAGAGCAATTCTCTATCCCCCCAAACTACTTTGGGATTGCGCAGTTCTGTGCGCCAACATGTTTAAAGCGCCGGGATTCAGAAGCTCTTTCGACAGTATCAAGCGCCTTGGTTTCTTCTTCTTTGGCAATTAGAGCTTGTTTTTCGTTTCCTGGAATCGCTTTGTTTTGGAAGAATGTAAGTTGCACCTTCTTCGTCGGTACAACTCCATCACCACCCTCACTCTACACTTCTTTCCTCCAAACAGAAACATCATTCTCCCTTCTCCATTCTCTATATAATCTATCTACCGGCACTAACAATCACCCCCATAGACGACTGTCTCCACCGAAACCCTCCTCGCCGGATCACCACACGCCACAACAGCACATCCTCACAAGAGTATAAATACCCCACTTCTCACTCCTCGATTCTCAACCACTGGATACTTGACACTCAAGAGATTTTCCCCAAGTATCTTCGTGCACACTCTATTACATTGGAGTTGTTCTTCTTAGCCGCCAAATCAGCAGTCCTCCAGGAAAGAAACTGTAAATCTCATTCACCAAAACAGTCACACTGGCAAAACTTTACGGTCAAGGACTTGTTTGCTGTCATGAAATTCAAAGCTGTTGTCACTCCTTTTCTACACTGCGCTTTTCAATGTCGTTACTTTTGCCGAAGTTTTGTCTTGAGAGTGCTATTCAAACCCGAAGGGGAAAAGCCACGACAATTTACTTTGTTGTTTCAAATGACCTGGTTTTAATATCTGAGAAAGTTGTGTTTTTGAATCAGATCTGCTTTGGATGGAAGGAAAGACGCAAAGAAATATAGAAAGAAAGAAGAGACTCCAGGGATATACAGTTTGAAGTCGCTTGCTATTCCCTATCTCAGGTTGTTTTTAGGCGAGTGCTTGGTGCTTGTCCTGGTGTGGTGCCAGTTGGTGTTCTTATATTCTTATTTTTGGAGAATTGCGTGTTTCCTGGTATTGGTCGCACCCTCTGCGGCTACATAAATACCTCAGACTGCTCGCCTTTCCGGTTCGAGCAAAGTGAAACAATTCTTGTACTTCTACTTCAGGAACGAAAGGCCCGTAGGACATCAGCCAGATGCTTCTTCATCTCATTCCTGGCAATATAAGGTGGGGTAGTTTTGGAATGAGTGAAATGGGAACCTGCTTGGAAGAAATTATTACGGTCATTTCATGTTTTGCTGTCAAGTTTTTCGCTCGGTCGTTGTTTTGATTCACTTGTCGAGAATTTGCGCTTCGGTTGTCCAATAGGCCATGAAGATGGCACCATCCGTTATGGTCTCTTCGCATTGCTCTTCTCGAAATCGCATTGTTGCTCGCTCCCGAATTGTTTCGTGCTCTCTCCCCTGCCCCTTATATACTCAAGTCAAAGTTATGGCTTTGCGAAGTGATGTCATAGGGCTTACTACTCAAAACTCATGTGATATCAGTTTGTAACAACGTTGATTTCTAATGAGGAGCTTTTATTAGTGCAATTTTGAATGCTACCAAGAAGCCGAACTGTTTTTGGTGATTAAAGAGACACGTGGGAGTGAGCCGACTGCTCGTGAAGTTTCTCACACCTTTCTGCTAAATAAGCCTCCACGAGTATTTCAACTTTAGACATGAAGTTTGAAATGAAACTCCCAGGGATGGTGTTGCACAAATTGATGTGAATCATTTGGTCGTTGATGTAGATTGACTTCGTATTGCCACAGAAAACCTCAATTCCTTGGGGGGAAAGGGGTCTGCCATTTTCTTACTTTTATGTTCATTTATACGCAGAAAGAGTCAAAGTAAAAACAGTGAGTCTATCTAGTATGATTGAAATTTACAAGCACTGATTAGTTTTTTTTTCTTAACCTTCAATGGAATGACAATTTGCCTGTATTCCCCCACTATCATAAAAGTGGAAGGCATAATGGGGAATGAATGTGGTGCTGTTGTCCTTGTTTCTGAGATAACTTTCTACTTACTTGGAAGTCCTCAATTCAAAAAGAAGCCTGCGAAGTCCTCTGAGAGTATAAGACTTTGATAATTCAGCAGCCCGGTGGCAGCGTACTAGGTTCGCTTCTTCTTGGGAATAAGAATGGATTTCTTTTCTAGTCTTGGTCATATAACCAGAGTTCTATTCTGCTTGTCTAGGAAGAAACGCCCAGGAACCCAACTTTCATACAAGCTCAAAAGTCGCATGGTGTAGAAAATCTTGCATTGATTTTGGGTAGATGTCGATTGGCAAGAACTTTTGAAAGTCACGGGCTTCTTTTGTCCTCACTAAATCTTTGCTGTCAACAAAAGAATTGCTATAATTTGCATTGTTGTTCTAATAGCCCCGAACCCCCTATTTTCAGGTAGAGACCTGATTTTCAAAGGAGGTATCGTGCCTGAAAAACCACGCCTTCACCTGACAATCACATACTAGATAGGAGCAGGAAAAGGCCATCCTTCCGGGAGTGCCTTCAGCCAACTTTTGAGTTGTTCTAATCTGTATCTAGTCTCCTAGAGCCTTTATACCCACGAATTACAATCGTCTGAAGCTGTCAGAACACTCAAAAGGGAAAGCTTTTATAAGTCAAATATCAAGTGGCTACTTGCCTTGATTCACCAAGTTTCTCCTGAAAGACGCTCGGTGGGAAAGTTCGTTCACGCAGCTCTCTATTGAATGACCCGCCATTTCAAGAAGGCGTTTTCATCCACCTGGTTCGGAAAGAGCGTTTAGCCTGCTGTCTCGCTGGGTATAAAAACCTCTTTCTCCTCCAACCAACCCTCCAACTCTCCAACCAGACAACCAGACAACCAGACAACCAGACCGGCAACCACGAGCACACACCACCATTCTTACCATCACCACGACCTCTTCCATCATCATTACCTCCTCCATCCCCATCACTGCCATCACCGCCACTACCTCCATAATTCTCACCCTCTCCATCCTCTTTCACAACTTCCGCACCATTATCATTATCACTTGAACTATCCTCATCACCCAAGCAAGGTACGTCTGCAAAGAATTCTTTTTGCTTTTCCTTCCCCCGCCAATGGCCAAGTGAATACCCCAAGGGAGGGAACAATAGGAAATCTGAACAATAGGAAATCTGAACAATAGCAAGCGCCTTCGAACTGTATATATTCCTGCAGTCATTTCCCCCTTTCCTTCTTTTCTTCTATCCAACCCTCAATCCAATTTCCCATCCAAGCTAGATCTTGACTCAAAGACGTATGCTACTCCTCTCAGAGCAGCAATTGCCGTAGCTTCTCCCTTTGGCCTGACTGACATTCGCTCTCGCTAACAGCTCCCCTTCTTTGGCCAACTACTAGATCGACGCTCAACTACAATATTCAGGTATGTTCCCCCAACCTCAAACCCCAATATTCCAATATCATCTTTCCTCTCTCTTATCAGCAATATTTCACCAGCTACTCCAATCGAGTCTGCATTGACTTCCTCTGTCTCCCGGTTTACCAATTTCGGGCCGGGCAGGGATGTTTGCAACTGATTCGTGGCACAAACGCCCTGGGCAATTTTCATTCACACTTCATACAGGATACTCACTCAGCATGCTTTCTTCTCACTTGAATAGTTCCAATATGATTTCATGATGTAGAATTATGCTAATTCACAAGAAACAGTAAAGTCAACAACCACACCTCAACCCTTTACCCACCAACAGATACCTCCGCCATGTCTCCAATCACCAACCCACAAACACCAAGCTACGAAGCTGCCGACCCCCCTTCCGATGCTTTAAATAGCGATAGCTCACAAAGCTCTACATTGAGCAGTCAACATAATGGCATGCTACACTACACAATCGCCAATGGCGTTGTCTCTAATACTGGCCTTGCTCCTGCCATTTGGAGCAGTGCTGAGGATGACTTGGCTGTGAAGTTGCCAAACGGCAACAGCAGCAAGGACGTGACCAGTGCAACCGGTGTTGTGGCTTTTCCAAGCCCACCGGCATCAGAGTATGAGGTTGAGTCTACGAACACACTCGCTGTTGCCGCTAAGTCACACAGCGAGGCGGACCTAGCCAAGAGACTGAATCTCAATGCTGACTGGATGGGTACTTCGCAAGTGTATATAGCACTAGCTGCATACACCCAAACTTCTGTACGTATCTCTCGATTCACGCTTAGACCCATTATTTCATCCCGTTCCGATGGCTGACCTATTTAGGGCAACCTCGGACCATTGAGAGATTGGCGCAAGGACCGGGTTAACGCCCTCACAAAGTCGCCATATGACCCATTAATCTATACTGACTTAAGCAGCATAGACTGCAAACTGGGTTACACTGACATATGCGTTGCAAATGCATACAGGGCCCTTTTACTTACCCAAGCTGGTTTGAACACCACCCAAATCACATCCCTCCCGAACCTCACCAACGATGTACGTAAAGCTATCCGCGTTAGACTTCATACCTCTTCCAAAAAGAAAATCAACAAAGAGCTTAATGGTATAAAGCTAGAAGCCAGCCAGCATCTCTTGAGAGGGCTGAGGGGGTGCAGGGCCTATTGGGACGGCCTTCAAGAGGCTAACAAGGCGCTCAAGGCGTTTCCTGGTAATCCCGAGGTGCTCGGTCTCAAGAAGGAGCTGGACAAAGACTTCAAGACGGCCCATCAAGAGCTCGTTGCAGCGGGCTGCAAACCTAAGAGCATCCGGGAGCTGACTCGAAGCGGAAAGATATACCAGAAGAAATACCCGTGGGTAGATGAGACTCTATCTTGGCGGACACCAGCTCTGTTGAGAGAAGTCAACAAAGAATTTGGCCAGAATGCAGAAGTCAAATCAGTGGTTTGGGGGACGCCCGAGGAAATTGCCGCTGCGAGGAAGAGAGTCAAGAAGGAGGGCGAGGATGTCGGACCCCTTGGAATCTTCGCGACCCGACTCATCAAGAAAGATGAGGTCATTCTTGTCGATAGAACCCTCCTTGGCATTTCAGATGCTCGACAAAACCAACTCGATTGGTGTGATGGCTGCCATGCCTCTCTCCGCACACCGTATCTCAAGCCAGAAGACGTTCGTCACCCGGATTGCTGCAAAGCTGTAGCGTATTGTAGCCAAGAGTGCTATGATACTGCCATCAATGGCTACCACCCGTTGCTCTGCGGAAAGGACTTCGACTGGATTTATACCACGAGTTTGATCGGAGCATCAGGGGATGGCGAGTGCGGCTCTCGCTGGAGACCGATTATGTTTGTACGCCTTATGGCGATCATCTTGAGCGACATGAAGTCCTCATCTATTATCACACACCCATTGCAGCACCCCTTAGTTGCGAGAATGGCAGCCAACTACCCAGGTCCCAATGTACTGACACCAGAAACTACACACCAATGGCAATTCTTCGAGAATGTCGTGGCACCAACACAAATCCTACTACAACTCGGCATCGACGTCTTTTCCTCCCCACTCTTCACCCAGGAAGTCGTCCAGACTATTTACTGGCGACTCGAAAACAACGCAGACATGGGATACACAGAGCTGACTTACTCCACCCCAACAGGTCAAGTCAAGGGCGAGAGAGCAAACCAGGTCAACGTTAATCCGAACTATCTGTTCTTCAACCACTCCTGCATGCCCAACGTCACCTGGCACGGCGGTGCGGTTCCCGACTCCCATGGGACTGAAATCTCCTGGCTGCGAACCTCCAAGGGAGAAGTCGAGAAACCCGGGTCTAGCAGCGTGATCTGCATTGCGAATCGAGATATTAAGAAAGGCGAGGAGTTGAAGATCTCTTATGTGGGTGATCCGCTGGGATTAGGAGAGGAGGGTGGGGTGTTGGAGGGGGTGATTAGGGCGGGGAAGAGGGATTGGATGGGGAAGTGGTTTGATGATGGGTGTGGGTGTGTAGTTTGCGAGAAGGAGAATGAGGATGCGAGGAAGGCGGCAGCGGCGGCGGAGGAGGGTGTTTGAGGGGCAGCGGATGGGGATGGGAGATGGGGGATGAGGGATGAGGTGTTTGGTATGGTGCGGTGTGGTGGAGATGGAGACGTTGCGATGACTTTTTTACAATCATTTTCATGTTCCGGGGTACTCACGGAGTGGTTAGAAGACGTTAAACTTCTGCGTTGAGTTGGGTTGGGTTCGGTTGCGTTGAGTTTTTTAGATTGACATCGATGATTTTCAAATGGCAAATACATACTGGATTTTATATACTAAACCACCTATGACCCCCCTCGCAGTTTTTTCCTAGATGCCAAACACCAAATCCAAAATTAAATCCGCAGCAACAAACTCCAACCCTAGAACCGATCTAAGCGTTTGGTGCCCTAACACCCATGACCCCCTTGGCATTCTCTCCCAGATACCGAACGCCAAATCCAAATCCAAATCCATATCCAACACGAACTCCAACCCTACAGCACCAAACTCCAACCATAGAACCAATCCAAGCGCTAATCTTAGATATTGGCAGGCGGTGGGGTAGGAATCACCTGCTCGTCACGCTGAACAGCAGTTTCCGTGTGCCTCCAGGGGCGATACCAAGAGAAAGGGCCATGACCATGGTCTGCAGTGATCGCCACAGCGATTACCGATGCTAGGGCAGGATCGCTATGGTGTCCCTCGAGTTCATCAGCGATATCCGCAGCGTCGACCGATGGCAGGGCAGGATGGGTATGGGGTACTGCGATTTCCGTTGGCAGGGCAGGAATGGTCTGGGGTAGCGAGATTGCCGATGGCATGGGGATATAGCGCTTTTCCTTCTCCTGCGCCTCTGGGGAGAGCTGGGCAACAGATGTGGCTTCGGCTGCGAGTGCGGTCGTCTGGGACTCAACGGCCTCGAGCTCAATG
>QGMG01001147.1:0-11896 GCA_007825325.1 Lachnellula cervina
AGCTCGGAGGGGATGATGGAGCGGCCCTTTTTGGCCGGGCGCACGGCGCTGATGAAATGGTGCGTGCGCCGGATGATGAGGTCGAGGTACAGGCGGGCTTCGTCCATGCTGGTGTAGCGCGTCGGCATGTTCTGGATTGTCGCGCTGCCTTCGTGGCGCAGACGCTCGTGGTATTCTCGCGGGCGGGCGTCGCACAGGATGCCGCCCTCGGCGTCGAGCATGCGGATCTGCTGGAAGAGTTCGTCTTCGATGATGCGGGGTTCGGGAGACGAGATTCCGGGTAGTGCTTGGTGTTTGTCTTGTCTGCTGGAGATCCAGTCGTCGAGGAGATCCATGCCGCTCCAGACGTGGGTGAGAGCTTGCTGGTGGTGCCATTGAAGTGTCTCTATACACACTACTAACAGGCACACAATCAACGTCATCCTGGTGTCTTGCGCCCCATTCATCACAGCCCATCGGGAGCCCGCGAGAAACCTTTGGTAGTGCCAAAGTGCATAGTCACGCTCCGTAAGCGGATTCGAGACCGCTGCGTTGTCAAAAGAAGAATATTGTAATGGCGAGTGTTCGTTGATTAGAGTGGTCTTTAAGCTCTTGCTGAGGTTGCCAATTGTGATGATGGCATCGAGAATATATGCGTGTTCATGGCTTGCTTGAAGCACGATTCGATTCCAAACCGGTAATTCGAAGACGCCTGAAAGTTCTCTGGATGTCTGAGCGCAGAATAGGTTGAAGTACGAATATTCTTGATCATTTTGGAATAGTTGCGTGGTTGGCTCAATCGGGAAAAGAGGTACTCTTTGAATAGTCCTTGGCAAAAGAGCACGTCTGTCTCCCTTGGCCTGTCTTGTCTTTAGTGCTGGGGCTGTCTCTTTCTGTTGATCGTTCATATAGCCTGCACATGTGCGACCAAATTTGGTACAACGATTACATGCTGGTCTTGTCTCGTCGCACTTGACTCTACGCTTTTCTATATAATATGTCAGTACTAGTTGGCAACATGGTAGGAATGTAGTCTATTCGCAAAGACTACGGTGTCAATGAATTGGAATGCTCAGAAGACCAAAAAGTGCTCTCAAACGCTTGTCCTGTAAAGCAGAGTTTTGGAAGTCTGTCCGGACGAGGGGTATTTGACTATCGAATAGCCAGTGGCTGAATAAGGGCGCCAACTTACTGCACGTAAAGCAACCACTTCTGACTTTTGGTTTGGATTCTCGAGGCTTCTTGCATTCTGTACTCTGACTTTCGATTTTTTCGGATTGTACTGAAGCCATGATGATTATCTGATGGAGAGGCAAGTCGTATAGTTTGAACGGGATCGTAAAGCGGACACAAAAGGGGGCGGACACGCTTATGTATCTCGTACGTACAGAGACTATGGCGCTCAGACTATTAAAATCTCCGCAGGACAAGAATACTTGGGAAGAACTAGTTATGAAACATTAGGCATTGGAATCTGACTTTCACATAGAGATCGAATTCCCTTTGAGTAGTAAGAGTGTCTTGGATGCAGAGTAAAATAAGCTTATTGACCTATTGGTCGATGAAGAACGATGTAGCGCATTAGGTAAGTGCAGCCGTTTTAGAGTTGTCCGTTAGGCTTAAAAGTTATCCGTTAGGCTTAGACTTGTCCGTTAGGTGTAGACTGCTCCGGTAGGTCCGCAAGTAACAACAGAGGAAATTGAGCTTGGACTGACGGATAAGCTCATTTGAGGCTGGAACTAGGAGTAGCGGCCCTCCTACCCCTGTGCTTGTCATGTTGATCCTACATTTAAAACAAGCTCTAAGCCCGCAAGCCTAACTAAGATAACAGCAAAGGGGGGTGGTAGATAATCTGTGAGGGTTGCTACGTTGCTACTATGCTACCATGCTACTATGCTACTATGCTACTACTGTATGCTACTATGCTGGATGATAGGGGCCTGTTGCTGCGCTGAAGGAAAGGGTTTAGTGATGTGATAGCGGCAGACGAGGATCGCCAGGCTCGCATGGAGGAAGATGCACAATCGGCGTTCCAGTAGACGGACCTGGTGGACGGGCTAGCAGGAGGCAATGAAGCATGTGTCTCTGTGGGCGAGAGATGGGATGGAATTCTAAGGTATTTCTTTTTCTCTAAATTCTCATTGGTGGCCTTTTCCGGGAAACAAGCATCTCTCTGTGGGAGGCTGGGTAGGTACTAGCGTCGTTACGGTCAGCTCGCGAATCGTACACAGACACGAATGAGATGCCTCAACCGACCTTGAAATTTGACGCATCGATTCCCCAGAGTCTATTTTGAACTTCTGGGTCCGTGATTCGCATCCTTTCACCGTTCGAAATCCCAGTGTATCGGAAAACAGCAGCGGATGCGGCGCAGCAAGGCGCTCTTGCTTGTAACTCCATGGAGACCGATAGAGCATAGATATGGCCCTGCTGCCCTGGGAGATACCCGTCCTAAATCATGTAGCATGGGTGTATTCCTTGCGCGGTGTCCTAAAGAAGCCCAGTGCCTCTCCTATTTAAAGGGATCGAGTGCTGCCTAATTTTCCTCTAATTCTCCTTTAATTTTGCTCCAAGGACCTGAGCCTGAGCAGAGAGTGCTCCCCCTGCTCCGGAGATGCTCTGCCTACTTGAGCAAGTTGAGCAGATCAACAGCGCTAACAAATCATGATGGGTCTACTATATCAATCCGGACAGTGAGAGACAATCATCTTGTCGCTTGTTTTCCCTTTCCCTTACTCGAGCATGTGTGTGATCTCCGGACCCGTGCACCAGGTGCATTCTGGCAATTTAATAAGTTGAGATTGCCGTGTTTGTTGGAAGCCGGCGAGATGTACTCGAGTTAGAGTAGAGTACAGTACGGAGTATTCATATTCATACGGAGTATACAGTATGCGCGAGAGGAATGGAATTTCTAGCCGGAATATACTCGAATTTCCTGTTGGAGTCTTGGAGAGTTCCTATCAGGAGGGGGAGGAATGCGCACCACAGGCAGTTTGCAACAAGGCAATCACAAGCCCAGGCATCCGGGCATGAGCATGGGCACGGGCACGTGGAGGCACGGGTGAGGAGGGGATGGCCTCAAGTGCTTAAATCCATCGCATCACCGCGAAGTGCAACAAGAATCATGCGTTTCCTAATTAAGCCATCACGTGTATCACCCCGCATGAACATTCAAGTATTTGGTGCAGAATCATTGGATCATCAGTTCCAGCACCGGAAACTTCTCTACGGAGGTATCTGTCGCTGACGCGCAAAATGCCCCGACAAACCCGCCTCTCCAAGGCTCATCTCCAAATCAATCAAGATCGTCACCTACTCTCCCTCCCTCCCGAAATCCGCGTCTCAATTTACCGTCTGCTCGTGGTGCAACTGCAACAACCTATCCGCCCTAACGTGGACACCCTCTTTAAAAGCGCCGCAGCCCTGGAGAACGGGACAGCTGACCCAGCCCGAGCCCCAGGAACCGTGCTGGTACTGGCGCTAGCGGGAACTTGCAAGCAGATCCACGACGAGGTTGTGTCTGTCTACTACGCGGAGAATCGCTTTGAGTTTATCGATACCTACGCGCTTTACCAGTACCTGTACATGATCGGCTGGGAGAGGCGGGAATACATCAGGAGTCTGGAAATCTGGTGGCACGGTGCATGTCAAGGGGAAGCCTTTAAGCTGTTGGGCGAGTGTACGGGGTTGAAAACGTAGGTTCTGGTGCTTTGCGATGATCGATACCGTACTGTCTTGAAAACTAAGAATCATCTCCAGGTTAACGCTTAACGTGTTCAGTTTGACCACCAAGAGCACCAAGAGACCACAGACGGACTTGTGGCGAGCGCGGGGTACCAAAGAACTGCAACGTATCAGAGGTCTCGAGGGCCTATCGCTACGGGTTCGCGAATGCCCTCACGAGCAGAGGAAACATTTCGACTCTACATCGAACCCTCGCTTTTTCGCAAAGCAGCATGTACTAGATTTCGAGAAGTCGCTGGGGGAGAAGATGCGGAGCGAAAGGACAGAGGAAGAAGGTGAAGATGAAGATGAACTTCAGGAGCTGGAAGTGGAAGCGGAAAAGTACAATGAATACAAGAGGCAGCAGGAGGTCAAGTGGAATGAGGCGGTAAATAAAAACCATCCCACGAGAACACGAGATCCGAGACCGGAGAGAGGATGTAGGAAGGGAAAGTAATGCGCGGTGAGGATTGTCCTTCTAGCTGTTCTAATCTAGGAACACAGGTGCACTAGATCCGCAGCATTGTACGGAGTATTTGTCTCACTGCTTTAGATAAAAGTTTATTCTGATACTACCAAGTCTCTTAATTATTGAAAAGCTAGCATAAAGTCTTAGTGGGAATCCTAAAAAGGGGGGTTTACCGTTCCAGAGGGTAATTTGCCGCTGAAGATCTTAATTTATAGGCTTAAAAGTGACCCTGCAATATTCTAACATAGGACCTTATATTATACTCTATTCTATTACTAGCAATACATCATACTACAGAGTATATTGCCGTCTTATTCTCTACTTACACTTTTTTTCAAGTCTGACAGTGGAGACTATTTAGCGGGCCGTGGAATAGATTGATCCTTCATATGTAACTACCTAGGCTCTAGACCCTACTATAAATTCCTAGAATAGCAAAAGACATAGCGGGCCTAAGCAATTTTGAACTAAGAGAGGCCTATTCTTTATAAATCCTAAGCACTTTTAGTGGACGGGCATTATAAAGTTGTGGAGTAGAAATAGTCTCTACAGTACTACTCGTATTAGACTTGAAGAAAAGCAAGCACGAAAAGCAATAGTATCTCTATACGGATACGCAATCAGCAAAAGCCCAAAGCCTTCTTACCTACGCCTTTCATAACACCACATTGTAACGATACCTCCAACTCACAAAGCGGCGGAATTCAACACCACATCACACCACTCACCACATCACCGCGCAACACCTCTTACCTTTCAGTATTCGTACTCCGCATCTTCCAGTAAACCAAAACGCCACCACATGCAACGACTTCAACGCCTACCTATTTACTCCGGTACAAATAAAACCCAGCATTCCGTAGCGTTAAACACCACTTGCACCAAGGAGAAAAAAACCCCAAAACACCTACAAATTAGGCAGCATGGAAATCTTTATTCATATACATTGTACTTCCGTAATGATCATAAATGATAAACAAGTGCATTCTCACACGGTGTCAAAACTTGTACTTGATTTGCCGTGTAAGAAATACATACCTGTGCTTGTGCTTGTACTGTATATGCGGTAAAGGATACCATGGTGGAAAAGTCAAAGTTCCATCTAGATCATTGGGATAAAATCTGGAAATGTCTTTAAGATTTGGATTGGTGGGGCGGAGGAGATACTATGTATGGTCTATTGTAATATGTTTTGTTCCTGTGGATGAGGTTGTTTGTAAGTTATTTCGTACAGGACATGATGACATCTCTCTGGGACGCTGACGCTGTTCCCTGTCTGAAATGATAACTTGTGATGTGCGAGTATGGGAAATAAACCTACCGCTTCACTTGGATTTCTGACACTTAAAATGGAGAAATGGGTTTGATGCGGTAATCTAGACAGTGAAATTGACATACAAGTCGAGAGCACAGTATCATTTGAACATATCAATAAAGCACAGTTATATTCAAACGCCAAGTCCATGCCATCCAGTGAATCCCTCTGACCCGGCCGAGCAAACCATCCCGAAGGCCATCGCTAAGCAACCCAAGGAACCGAATCCCATGCTTATCCAGATAATTCTGCTCTTCCATCCAAACTTTCAAAGTGCGGAGCGGGCACGCTGCCACTCCCCTGTCCCTCGCCTTCAAACCTGACCTTCCTATCTTTCTCCGCTGAGCTATCACCAAGACCGTCTGCTCCCCTACGGCGTTCGCTCCTCCTGGCTCTTGCTTCCCTCGCTTCCCTAGTACGGTACTGTTCCATCTGCTGTTTCCGTTTCTGGGTGCGCGCATATGCTTCGGCGGCTGTAGGGCGGAAGCCGATGCCGTTTATTCCTTCGCCGTCGTCGTCGGGGTCGGACGGGTCATCTAATCCTGCGCATTAGTACTACATAACACAATTGGGACTGGGTTTTGGAGAGGCAGGTATTTACTGACGTCCAGTAATCTCATCATCATGCCACGTCAACGCCGCCCTCTCCGGATCCACCACCATACCCCCCTCTTCATCGCCCACCCTCTCCTTCCTCGATTTCGAATCCGCAAGGCGATTGATGCTCGGATAAGCCCGAGCCAGCCCCGACCCCGCACTTTTTATCTTGCTCAACGGCGAACCGCCAGATGTGAAAATCACCGGGTCAATCTCGTTGTGTAACACCACTTTGGCGGCTTTTTCGGCAATGATGGGATCAATGGCCCGTGAGGTGGGCATGGAGATTGCGAATGCGTTTCTAGGCTGGGAGGGTGTTGTTTGTTGGGGCGTTTCCGGGATTTCGAGCGGCCCCTTTTGGTGGGATTGCGAGGGGGATGCGGGGGTGAAGTGGGTGTTTTCTTTGAGCATTTTGACGCGTTTGCGGATTAGGTGTTCTTCCTCTTCCTCTTCTTCGGAGGCTTGGCGGGGTTTAGGTCTCGGGAAATGGTTCTGGAGATGCAGCTGTGATACCTCTCCACCTATCGGGACGCGGTCTTCGAGCTGTAGGCCTTGGAAGTGGTAGGATACCTTTGTGCGGGGGCTGCCAGCTCGACCTTCTTCTCCTTCTCCTTGATCGTCTAGGCTGGAGGGAATGGGGCGCATGTTCGTGTTTGGGGAGGAGGATGGAGGAGTAGGAGGTATGGCGTTTCGTTTGCGTTTTGGGGAGTGAGTTGCTGGTGAGTGAGTCGACATCTTGGTGGTTGTGGTTATATCATGAGCTTGCAATGCCGGTATATTCAAGTTCGAGTATGATGTGGAAGCTGGATGTTCGTTCCAAGGGAAATCGATAGTGATCTTAATGGTGGGGGGAAAGAGAGTTGAGTCCGCAGGTACTCCTACTTAGACATTGACGAGTGTTCGGAGTGAAGGTGAAGGTTGTACTACTCACAGATGAGGGTATATTATTTGCAATGAAGTGAGGTTGAAGTGAATCATCCCTCTCCATCACTCTAGTCCTACTCGAGCTACCCCGCGCCCGCGCTACGTCGTCGCCACGTGGAGCGGATTGTTTATGTAATAAACCCCCTTTTAGATCCATCCATCCCAACTCCTCTCCTCTCCTCTCCTCCCTCCATCTCCATCTCGGCCATTTCGCGCTAGATGCATATTTCTACGCCGCCGATATCTTTAGTCTTCTTTCTTTGATACAGTAATCTTCAGCAATCTACCTCCCACCCAGTGGTGTTTAGTAATCTTCAGCTACCTCCCACCAAATGGTGTTTAGCGCTTCAGGCGGCTCCGTCTACTACGTACTACGACCCCACCATTGAAGTCTATTTGTACCGCATCTCATCGTTGCTCAATCGGCAGGGGAGTACTTAGCGATTGGTGAGAGCCAACAAGAATACGACGCGCGTACGGAGTATAATGTACTATTCTACAAAGTCTCGTCTTATGCTAGCTCCCGGACGTACGATGTTCTGCCTAGGGATCGGCTCACTATGACCCTGGACCGTTATGTGGGTAAATCAGGGCAGTCTGGGGTTGGGTTGGGGCGGGGTGGCTTCCGTTGAATTGGCAGGTAAGTAAGCAGAACCTCCTTGTTCTCTTTCGTTCTTCGAACTTAGCGATCATATCTCCTTCTGTGCGTGCTGGTCTTTGGTGCTCCGTTCTCTCTTGTTTGAGCAGAGAATTTACCTCATGGATTCTACTTCAAAGTTAGGACCCGCGGATTCTGTTGTACGTATCGCAGGCTTCGGGCTTCAGCTTTCTCAAACGCCGCACTGCTACATATCCAATGTTCAGCCCCCACACGTTGGTATCCGCTCAGCCTTGGGCGGCGTCAATGCAATCACAGGTTCAATGAATCACGTCCATGGCCTTCTGGAAGAGGAGAGAGAATGTCAGCAAAGGCCTTCCTCGAGTGTTGTTTTCCGACTCTGCATCAAAGGTATCAAGCAAAGGACAGACTGGGTCTCAAAATCCACAACTTTCTTCCTTCTCCCGAGCAATGCTTAACAATCCAAAATACAGAGATAAAGATCTTCAGATGGGCCAGTCCATGGGACTACCACCGTGATCTTCCACGGCTTGGCACCAAAGTCCGTCTGAGCGGTGTGAGCCGACAACAACTGACAACATACGAGGCTTATTCTATACTCAAAGCGGCCCCAGGACTGTCAGATCAGCCTAATTTATGGGCAAGATGCACCCTTGTAAAAGAATCTTTGGCTCTCCACGACGTTATCGAACGGGTTACGGAACTAAATCGAAAGGGACCATTGGTTGCTTACAAAGACGAAATCTACCCAATACCCGCAATCAAAAATCAAAGATTTGATAGAGAGATGTATGGCGCTTGATGCCTATTCAAAATTCGCTTGGAGGATGAATGGTATCTTCTCATAGCATTTCTCCACATAGCCCCAGCCGATGGCATCAATTGCGCAATCTTATATCAGAATATAGAAACAAGGAGGACTCATCTGCGCCCACCAATAGCATTGAGCACTTTGGCCGACCCAGACTCCATACCAGATGCTAAGACAAGATCAAAACCATCATGGCCGGAACTAACGCCTCCAACCCTCAACTCTAAGTCTACGAGTGCGAAAGAGGTCAGGAGCAAATTCAGCAACAATTCAACATCCGATAAGTCTTTGGAAACATGGGCTCCATGAAAGCACGGGGCATCGCATACGTGTACGAGGACGCTCCCGGTCAAGAACGAGCAGGAAAATCAGCCTCTTTAGAGGACCGATATATCCCTCTCGAGGCGCTCTTACAGTAAATACGTCCGGTCGGAATTAAGGTATTATATCTCAGCATTGTCTCTTATTCAGGATGATTGTTCGTATCTCTAACCAAGATTGCAGGCACTCATTCCGAAAGCATTTAACCCTGTCGCTATCAACAAACTTTCTCGATACATCCAATTTCATCAGACACTCCCTTTTGGATCAAACCCGTGCCAGGGATCAACCAAGATCACGTTACCTCCCAGCATTCTGAAATCTAGACGTCACGTAACGCTAGCCCAGCGCCTCTGCATGGCGGGGTACAGACCACGGATATACCTACCTCCCTACCTCGTCGCAAAATCCCCTAAACATCTAAGCCGCTTGTCACCCTGATCCATTCTGCAACAATCAACCACCAGCCTATTTGAGTACTGGATCTTTAGGTTTCCCATATCAATCACTCCTCTTTGACCTCAAATTCCCACAACCTCTATTCAGATTCACCCAACGCTACCTGCACCATCTAGACCCAGACTACACAAACACTATCATCAATCATGGGCTTCGATAACATTGCACCGCCCTCCGAAACCGACAGCTCTACAGCCAACACACCTCCCTCAAGCGTCGCCGAAGACCCCCTCTATGCCCTCGACCCCCTCAACGACTTTTTTGCCCCCAGCCCATCCAGCTCCTCAGTCCCCTGGCCCAACTCTACCTTCATCATTCGCTGCCTCTCATCCGGACACGTCCTCACACTGCTCAATGGCAAGGTACAGCTTGCTTCGCCTGGCAGCCAAGCATCCATCCACTGGAGGTGCGTAGAAACCAAAGGATGGCTTGGATTCCGCAATGTTACCTCGGGCAAGTTTCTGGGTTACGGAGAACATGGGAACCTGAGATGCGTTGCGGATAAACAGCAAGATTGGGAGAACTTTTGTGTTAGGTTGAGGCCGGATGGGGGGTACATTTTGCTTGTGACGGAGTGGGAGAGGCTTTGGCATGTAGGTATCAAGGTGGTGCGTGGGATTGAGAAATTGGCGAAGGTTGGGGAGGGGGGATCAGACGGTGTTGTTTGGGAGTTTGTTAAGGTTTGATATCTCGACGAAGCTTTCTATTCCGAATGGAAACGTGTAGCTTCTTCTATACGCTACTAGCATACACTGAGTTGGTGTTGCGTGGACCTACACTGTAAGTTTTCCCATCAATTCCGATCGAGGTGCCTAGTCATAATATAAACGCTCAGCTAATCGTATATATTCAGTCGACATTAGAAAGACTGTTTTCGGAGCCAGCTTGGGTCCAATGCTCCGATTATAGTGGTGCCTATCTGGGTGATGCTATACAGATGTTCAGCTGGGAGCTGAATTCCTTTTCTACCTACCCAACACACGAGCTTCAGTGATAATGTTAGATGTTTAACCCGTATGTAGTTGCGCATCAAAACCACCGCATATGCTTTATGCAGTTGATTGATCAGACGATTAAAAACAGCCTTTTCAACCAAGTCAAGTCCTATAGTGCGTGAGTAACCCCCCTCTGCCTTCATTCTCAAGGATCTCATCATCTCCAGCTTCGAGTACTTTCCTTTGCAATACAACAATATCTGCGATCCCCGCGTCCTATCACCAGGAATAAGCGTCCAAATCTCCCAAAGCCCTTTAAAGCATCACCTTACCATACAACCTTAATCCATCTCCTGACTCTAATTTGCCCAATCCAATCCATCACAAGCGAAAACCCTCTCAACATCACCACTTTCATTTATCCCCGAAATCACCACATCAAATCCGTCAAAAGAAAAACACGGTTTCAACTACCTTGGCTTTATTAGCAAAAGAGTAAAAAAGACAGTCTAGAAAGAAACCTACTCACTACATCAGCGGACAAAGCAAACTGATCCGCCGTACCTAGCTAGCTACATAGGCTTCTACGCTACGCAGATGTGATATTATGACGGATCGATGTATGGTGCAAACAGTCTACCCTACTCTACTCTACCCTACTAAATCCCACGTCCACCGTGCTCATTACTACATACAGTACATCGAAGCCTCGCTCCCATACCACTTAAACCAGCAACGAAGACAAGCTGATGCCCGGTCCGGTCTGGCTAGTGTAGAACAGGGATTAATTCGTCGGAATTAAACGCACGATGTATATATATATATACGTATCCAAAGGCCAGCAATAGATCGCGAATAAATAAAATAAAATAAAATAAAATTCATCATGATCCGCTCTATCGTGTTTGATTAACATCAGGCTATTATTTACATCTTCTATAGCGAGTAATCTTCTACTGGCTGGCTGGCTGATATACCTACCTACTCACGCCTATGCAGCAACAATTGCGCCGCGCACCGCTAGCCAGCTGGTTTCGACATCCGTTGCTTTCTTTGTTTGCTTCTTCGTTGTTGAGGTGTCTGCGTACGATATGTCTAGCTATCTCCTTTTCCTGGCTTTCGTGCGTGTTGTTTCGTGGATATGGGTCCATGTGAGTCTGCAAGCCGCAAGCAGGCAGGCAAGCAAGCAAGCAAGTGGTATTTCACTCGGAACAGCAGATAGGAATTCTTGCATGTTGTATCTCGGATACAGTAGACAGATTATAGTAGCTTACCAAGTACCGGTGTCTCGGTTCTACTACAGCACCAGCGCACCTCTCTTCCACCTCCACCCTATTCCTTACCTCCTTGCTATTAATCTCAATCGGAGACTCAATATATATACCTTTCTTTGGTTGCCCTATGCATATCTATATCCACATGCGAATATAATGTATTTATTTATTTGTGTTTATTTCTTCCCTCTAGATGTTATCAATCTAGGCTTTCTGATCTATCTGCTTGTTGATTTATTTACTTCTTCGAATCCCTAGCCCAATGTTAAAACGCCCGCTAAACTCAAAAACACCCCAAAGGAAAAGAAAAACGAAAAAAAGCCACCACAACATTCCCTCACTCTCTAATCCCCCTATCCCCTCATCTCACCCCGTAACCATAAACCCAATCCCCCCCACAACCCCACACAGCACCAACGCCGTCAAAATCCCCGCCCCCGCCTTATCCGCCCCCGTCGCCGGCTTGATAA
>QGMG01001148.1:0-11881 GCA_007825325.1 Lachnellula cervina
GCCCACGAGTCGTCGTCCCACCACGGCGCGCGCTGGCGCCGCTCCGAGAGCGCGGATACGAGCAGGAATTTGCTGATGCTGGGTGTCGAGAGCGCGCTGCGGATGAAGTGGATGCAGGCTTCTTTGTCGATGGCGTTTGTGCGGCTGGGGCCGCCTTTGCCGCCTGCTCCTGTTTGGTTTCATCTTGTATCAGCAAGATTATTTCATATATATATATATACCGGTACCGTATCGTCACAGAAAAATGTCTTTTTGGAATTATGAATGATGAGAGGGGGGAAGACGGGAGGGAAGAGAAGGGAAGGCGAAGTACCAGCGCTCCAAATCACCCAATCCGGCTTCACCAAATCTAATATACGCTTTGCGTCGCTCTCGCTCTTCACCTCATCCAGACTCTCTACAAGCACGTCTAGTTTCCCCGGACCGGCTTTGCCTGCTTCCTGGATGGTGGCTTTTTGGGCTGGGTCGCGGATCACGGAGGTGAGGTTCCAGGAGCGCGCGAGGATCTTAGGGGTTATGAGGAGGGAGACTTTGCCGTGGCCGCCGAGGAGGAGGATGCGGGGTGTCATTTTTAGTAGTTGGTTGAGTCGAAATGATTGAGATGGTTGATATGAGAGGTTTTTGTATTGTTATATTAATTGGTGGAAGGGATGTAGATTCGTTTGATATCGCTATACATAGTGAAGATGCGGGGAGGGAGGGGCTTTTAAATACGGACAGGAAGCTGAAATGCGTGTGTTTATCTTTTTACTTGATATCGCATCACACCATGCCGACCGATCCGATTACATACTTCATGTAATGTATTACCTTATGGATCTACGTTGAATAATGGGAACAAATCAGGTTCGCCTTGAAAAAGTATCAAGTGAAGTGAGCTGATTACAGAATTGCCCCGCATGACGTTTTTACCCCACCACTATACTATCACGGCAGCATCAACATCTGCAACGAGCTTACACATGCGCACAGCAAGTACCGAAAGGGCCATCAAACTTTTCATCTTTAGCCAATGTTCATAATCAAAGGCTCTATATTTTCATAATTCACACATCAACACACAAAAACTTCCCAACTCCAGCCAAGCTCATTTCAGTCAGCACGCCACATAAACTCCGAAAAGACCACCTGCCTAATCCAAGGACTATTTTCGACTGGGAATTAGTGAGAGCCATAAACACCTATTTACTGCTTGCCAAAGTGAAACGAGCCAAACACCCCCCTCCACCTCCAGGCGTCAACGGTCCTATTCCTCCACCATTATTGTTGTTATGGGCTGCTGGTGTGCTGACGAGACCTGCGTTTCCCGTATTGGGTGTACTTGGTGTACCGTTGGTGTATCCCGTCCCGTTCTGCGTAGGCGTGGAATTTTCTTGTAATTGTTGGTGGTAATGCTGAGGAGTTGAATGAGTGTTGTGCTCTGGTAGCCCGAGACCCCACACTTTGCCCAAATGATCATCACTGATCTCGCCGTTGAAAATCCTCTCCCGCATCTTGAAAAATACCTTTCCCGTCATTAAAGAGTCTGATCCTGCCTGGTGCGCCTGTCCTTGTCTCTTGATCTTGAATATGTCTCCCGTATTCTCCAATCCTTGCTTTTGCTCAAATGCTCGGAGTATATCGGCACTTCCGGGATCTTGAGGCGTGAGTTGGCCCATTTGGGTTTGTCTTATCGCGTGCTTCATGAGAAATTTGATATCGTAGATACTGGGGAAGAATTTCTTCATGAACTTGTCAAATTCCACCTCGTCGTCCGGCAAAGGTAATCGGAGGAGAACCTTGGTAAGGTAGCCGAAATCGTAGCCGCCATGGAATGATATCCATCGCACGTCCTCTTCGCACACAAGCCCAGAGCTAATTAACAACGCACCGAATTCGAATGGGTCGATTCCATTTGTCTCAAGTTTTGCAAAGTCGAGCCCGGCTTGTTTCAAAGCTTCGATGGAGACCTCCGAGTACATATCCTCCGTCAAAGAGAATTTGAAGTTGAACTGCCATGTACAAGGGACTGCTTGCGGGGCGTATTTTCTTCCTCCAGAAGACACAGACAAATCGTCCCTGTCTACTGTCGCTGGTGGGGATTCTCCTTCCTCGTTGAACAATGTTATCCCCAATTGTATAATTTTGAGGAGGTCCACGTTACACCGTAGGCATTGATAGTGATAATCGCTCTTTCCATTAAAAGCTCCCATGGGCCGAGCGACAACTCCAGGAAACTCAGTATCCTGAGATGATGTCAGTTATATCAACCTCCCCTCCAAGCAACT
Organism: Lachnellula cervina; assembly: GCA_007825325.1. NCBI lineage: Eukaryota > Fungi > Ascomycota > Leotiomycetes > Helotiales > Lachnaceae > Lachnellula > Lachnellula cervina. Next base: position 2,268 of record QGMG01001148.1, read on the forward strand.
GTCCTCACCATTGCAATGTATGGATAGTGCTGCACGAGGTCTCGTAGAATGGCCATCTCCTCATGCAGGTTCCCTTTCCATACCTCCCGTATCCTGCCTCCCTTGTTTACTTGCCCCCTCGCTCCAGGATCGCCCATGCCATTGTGTCCTTGTTGTTGCATCGAGGCACCCGCAAAGCTCATCTGCGCAGCCTGACTTGCAAGACCCGTTCCTCCAGGCATTCCTAAGCCAGCGCCTCCGAAGTTTCCCACACCCAGCGAGTTGGCGCCCGCGAAAGGGTTGTTCATGGAATTGGCGTTCATGAATCCCGGATTCGACCCAAGGGGGGGAGCCATATTGTTAGCTCCATGCTGGGGATGGTTTCCGTATTGATATTGAGAGCCATAATTATTTTGCCCAGCACCGAGGCGCATATTCGGTGGAGGCATTCTGTCTCTGTGTGCTATGTGTGCTAGTCCAGAAAGATCGAGGGAGGTGTACGGCTTTCATGGGCGCAGTGTGAAGCGCGTGTTGGGGAAGTTGTGTCTGATCCTTGGTTGACAGACTGTATGCTATGTTTTTGGGGTTTGCGTAGGGTTCGATTACAATCTTTCCTTTCGTGGGAGTATTCGTATTGTCGATGTGAATTTGTTATGGAGGGAAGGGTGTTGATGCTGCTCGCAGGGCTGGATGCTTTCCAGTGATATCGCGCCAAGGCTAAGTCCTTTTTAGGTACTAGCGCCGCCAAGCAATTGAACCTCCAGACGACTAGGAAGCTTCACTCTCCTCATTCAACCACAGCCTTGCGTATTGCAGATACTCAAGATGCGTTTCACTAGGTATGCCAAGTCCAGTGTTCCGTCTGTATTATTGTGATATCAATTGCTAACGACTCATACCCCAGTGTCCGGAGAGCGCCTCGACCAAACCTCACGGGCTTCGATCCCAAAGCTTTCGCAGCGGCAGCTGGCACACCAAAAACCGACCCATGGGCACGAGCGTGAGTAGTTACATTTACTGCGGAAGAACGGAATTGGATCAATAGGACTTGGTGCTGACCTGTTATCTACAGAGAGGCGTGGAGATACTCTGGACCATTCACAAGATGGAACCGATTTAAGGGCAGCTTCCCCGGCTTGGGCATTGCGACGGTAGCATTTGCGGCGTACTGCGGATACGAATACCTCTTCCTGAAGGACGATCATCATGGACACGCGGAGGGAGGGCATGGCGAGGGGCATCATTAGGCGATGAGTGGGCTTCAGGAAAGCATTGTACATATGGAAGAATCACAAATTACGCACTGAGGTTTGTATTTTGATGGCTATCAGAGGAAAGTCTATCTGCTGTCTCTTCGAAATGGAACTGGACATTGTGAAGACCCCGACAATTCCGGGCTTCCGGATAATTGGTGAGCAACTGGTTATAACAACTGCCTACGCTTTCGATGTTGTTCCGGATACCTTGAGATCATGACACAGGTTCCTCTAAAGTATCAGCAACGACACTTTGACAGGCGAGGCATTGATCCCTAAAAAGCCTAATATCCCAAAGTCAAGACATCTCAATTGGTCCCCTAAATCGAGTTTGAATCCCCTGGAGCTTTCTTGTGAAGCGTTTATAACGTCTAACAGCTTATACATACTTATTTCTCACCATATGTATGAGGCCAATTTGGACAAATCTTGGCTTAATGATTCGTTATTGCTTGCTTTTTCTTGGGAGGAGCCTGTGACTGCCAACTATACTGGCTTCCTTTTCCTCAAAAGATACATGGATCCGCTAATTGCAAGTGCAGTGCGAAAACATTGTTTCAACAGGATGGCTTGCCAAAGTTGTGAATCTCGCAGCGTTCTCCATTCCTTCATATCATACACCACATTCCCATACCCAGGTATTCCCTCACAGCCACAAATCATGATATACTATCTTCATCATAGCAGCTTCAGCTGGCCAAGAATCGACAGCCTGCACAAACTTGCTGCACCAATCGTCGTCCCATTTTAACGAGATAAAGGCCACGAAGTACTCCCAGTACACGGGATACCAGCCCGCCGATTCCCAATCAACCAACGAGACGCGAAAGTCCTTTTCGTTATCGGCGGTCCCTTCCACCACCTCAACAAGAATGTTCTTCCGCTGCAAATCGCAATGGGTGAAAACCGGCGCTCTGCCCTCAACTGCGAGACTACCCATGAGCTGTTCTTCGTAGAAATCGGCCAGGTACGAAATACGGCCATTGTTCTCAGCCTCCAAACGTGACTTCGCCGCGAAGCCCTCTATCATATCGCATTCTGTGGTAAACGGACCAGAAACGTGGGCTGGATAATCTGGCCAGTAGAAGAGGAGATAAGGAAGATGGCTGCCATCAATGGCACCGAAGAAACCTTCGTGGGGTACGTCGTGAACTCGTGATAAGAGCTCTCGAGTTTTCGCCAGTATGCAACTCTTGTCCGCTTCTTCGAGAGCTGGCCATAAGGATTGGAGCGTTTCGCCGGGAAGACGCTCCATTACGATGAAGAGGGTTCCATCTTCCTCTCTCCACATGGCGTACAGACGAGGCGCAACCCCGCGAAAATCGTGTTTCTCGAGAAACAGTAGATTATCGCCCTCGATTTGGTCATTGGACGGGCCGTACTTGGCAATGTAAACCTCGCTCACCACTACGACCTTTCTGTACGCCCAGGGTTCGCTTCCTGTGAGGATGTTGGTTGACGCTAGGATTTCAGATTTAGTCGGCAAAGGCGCAGGCAAATCTTTGGAGTCCATGAAGTATGGGAGTTTTTGAGGAGCAGTCATTGCGTACCGCGGGTATGGAGGATAACGAGAATGTCTTTGCTTCAAATATCTGGGTAGGTACTTGGGTATGTAAGTATGTAGTCACTGGTGCACGCTTGGTGTTGATAACCCTATCGGCGAATATATATCCCGAGGTAGGTCACGTGTTATGAACATCTGCTCCTCCCACAGTTGTCATTGTCGTTCAATCAGCAAGTGAATTAACTCCTACAGTATTTTGCGGCCTTCTTCACGAGAAGCCGCTGCTCTCGCGGTGGATACGAAAAAGCGGCACTAACTTATAATGTGCTAGGCGGCGTGGGACATTAAAAGTCAACCATGGTGGGTGCCGCTTTTGTCTATCCAAGTGAATAGGTTGGGACTTGGGTAGTCGGGGCTTCCCTTCAGGAAGCCTGGATTTGTTAGATCAATCAATCTTTCAACCTAACCGCCATACTTCTCAACCCACGAGCTCTTCTGCTAAATCTCAAGCATGGCGACTTACAACGTTTACAAGATCCAGTACACCATCTCAATGGCCGATCCCGACATGCCCCAGCCGCGCTATCACAACGTCATCTTTGTGCAGACCGAGACCGGTGTCAATGCCAAAGGTCAGATCCATCATGTCACCGGAGACATCACCTCGGGCATGAGTTATGCAGTGAAGGAAGGGAAACAACCAGAGTCTTCTGCCACTTTCTTCAGCAGGGAGTCTCTAGGTACCGTCAAAGTCGCTGATTATCCCTACGAAATGAACAAAGTCCTGGCCAACCAACCTCCACCACCCAAGCAGAAGCATTTCAACCAGAAGACGATGCGTACGGAGCAGATGAAGCCAGACGGTACATTCTACGAGCCCGGCGAAGAGCGCCCTCCCATGATCAAATGCACCGAGTGGACTGTCAACCAGGCGATCCCAGCTCTGTACGCCTCTGGTGTTTTGACGAAGTAGTTGTGGGTTCACTTTGGACTGGGGCTCGTGGTGGTTAGGGGGTATTGGGAATGGGGAATGGGAAGTGGGATTTCCAATCTTCGATAACTTCTAAGTCATTAAGGTTCGCCGACACGAATGAATCTTTGCTTCTGAATACACTACCTACTTAATCCGAGACCGTGACCAACTGTGATTCTGATGGTAAAGGGTAGTGTGAGATCTAGGGCTTGGGAGGATCCGTCAAGGAACAGCAGATCATCCCACCGGATTCTGTTATTCATGGTGGGGGTAGAGGGAAAACAGGCGAGGAAGCATACGACGTTTATGGATAAGCTTGAGAATTCACAATTCACTAATAACAGCACCGTATGCTGTGAGTTGACAGTTATAGGGTTGTTGACAGCAAGTAATGTAATGGCCTTGAGATTAGTGCATGTTTTAGGGACAACCGAATTAGTTATTTCACATGTATACGAGAGGTGTTGTTTCCCATGTATACATGTATACTCCTACAGAGTTTATACGGGACAGGAGACATATAAGCTGTGTGTAGCGCTTCCATTTTCGCTTTACTAGGAATGTTTCTGACAAGGTGATTACTAATTAGCACGGTGTTACATTAAAGGAAAGAACAAGCGTGCGGCACGGCAAAGAATAATTAGTTCCGTCCATTCTTCGTACTGCATTTTGCATTTCTGATAAGTGAATATTTGCAGAGTACAATACCAGGGATCTAAGCTTGACATTTTAAAAATTGCTAAAAGCTTGAAAAAGGGATTAGCCACGGAAAGGTTATAAACAAATTGACATTCATGTTATTAGGGAAACCATACGGTTTAACTAAACATAAAGCTAACCATAAGGGCATCCTTGACAATGATTATACTATCTATTCTTAATAAAGAGCAAGACCAGTATCCATCCAATTCGAGTACTGAGCCAGCAGCACTCGATTGGAGCAAGCGGGGGTTGGACAATGTTAGGTATGGAGGTGATCAAATGAATGAATGAGATAATGACAGCAATTATAGGTTGACAGCAAAGGTCTGGGTTTTTTTCTTTCCTTTTTTGGTTTTGTGTGTTTGTAAAAATATGAAGTTTAAAAGAAACATGCGGGATGACGGGTAGAGATAGGATGGTAGGATTGTAAATAGTTAAAGACGCCAAGTGCAAATATGCGAGTATCGTATGTATGTATGGTGGCGCTTTCCAATTATTCCCGGACGTGTCTATATACTATAGACTGCAGTACTATTTGAGTTGTGCGTGCGTATTTTATATATTAAGAGGAGGATTTCAGGTTCTAATCCTTAGTCTTTTTGTTTTTATTCTTTAGTTCTTTATGAGTATTATATTATTAAGGGACATGTAGTTACTCCCTAGACCTTTTAGTATTATAGTTTATAATATAGCTTAAAATGTAAAGTAGATTAAATTAACTAATAGGAATATATTAATTGTAGTAAAAACTAATAAGGAAACTAATAAGATGCTTTATAAGGTATACTTAGAATCCTACTATAGAATTGTTCTAATATTATATTATAATAAAACGTTTTAGCGCATTGTATTACTAATGCCCTAGTCACCTATTCCTCTCTTCACCTATTTCTTAATGCAAATAGTAAGGCTATTTGTATCGATTAATGTTTCTAGTATCTAATTCGGATTGATCTTTATTATAGCGTCTATAGGGTTATTCTTACTATTAATCTATTAAATCTTATAGAGCTCTTATTTCTTATATACCTTGCGCAATCCTATAATATTAATTATAAGGCGTTTCTTCTTAGTAGTCTTAAGCTTAATAAGACATTTATAAAGGGAGAAGGAATTAGTATAGATAATTGTCTCGATTAAGGGAATTCCTAGTTCCTTAGTAATTTGCTTAAGCATTATACTAATAACTATTCTTATATTAATGCTTATAACTATATTATAAATCTCTAATGCTAGGCTGCTTCTTATTACTCTCTTCGACTTTATAGAGCTCTAATAAACTATATTTCCTATTATTATAAACTCGTTTTTAGCCTTATTCATTTTCTTATTAGCTAATACAATTATATAATCTAACTAGAAACTTAAATCTTTATTATTAGCTAATAATCCGTCTATAAATATAAATAGGCGTACTATTAATAGATTGAGAGAGATATAGTGTAGGCCTTAATCGAGGTTATTTATCTACTATTTAAGACGCTTATTAATTATCAAAGCTTCGATTTTATTAGGCTATTAGTATTATACTATAATAGACAAATCAAAGGCCGCTTTAGGCTAGCAAATCGTTGCAATATACTCCCCTTAAGCGCACTACTCTATATATACCTACTAGTAATTTAGCTTCTTAATATTAATAAGATTAAGCTTCTTCCTTTACTTCTTTTATTATAGTATAAGGTTCTTGCCTTCTAGCTTTAAAATGCAACTATTAAAAATAAGAGAGTGTTCTATAATTAATTTCTTCTTAGGCTTAGCTTATAATTTAGCGTTTTTAAGCTTTTAATCTTCTAATTATATAAATTCCTTATTATAAAGAATAAGGGTATTATTAGTTTATATATTTACAATTCTAATCCTCTTACTATTATAAGTAATTAGAAGGTATAGATTATAAGTCGAGGTTTGTATTATTAGCTTCTTCTTATAATACTTAAAATATATTATTTACTAGTATGTTCCTAATTTAGCAATACTATATAGAGGTTTAATTACTACTATAATAGTGCCCTTAGAATACAAATAAGCTATTTCTTTTAGTAATAATACTAAAACCTAATAAAGAAGCTTAGTTGTTACTTAAAGGTATACTTATATAATATTATATAACTATATCTTAAAATCTTCTAGTAATATCCTTATAACTATAAGGGTTACTATTAGTATAAGACATTAACTAGCTTATTAGATAGTTAGCAATTATATTAAAATAAATTCCTTCTTATAATTATTATATTCTATAATTATAAGTCTTAACTTCTTATATAGTTTTGCAGTTACCTTTCCTTTAACTTTATAAATAATTCGGGATTTAAATAATCGCATCTTTTTATACTTCTTAATATTATATTTTTTAAGCTTTAAAACGCCTTAACTAATTAGACCTTTATACTTCTTAGTATCTAATCCTTAAAATAGCTTCTTTAGTATAGTAATAATTCCTTTCTAATATAGTTCTAAAGCTAATTTATAGTTATTCTTCTCTTTCTATATTATAAAAACTATAATAAGCTCTCCTTTCTACTTAATATATATAATATAAAGAGTTTCTTAATCTATATTAGAAATAGTACATTTCTTATTCTTTAATCTCTTTAGTCTTTTTTATTCTCTCTTTTATATAATAATCTTATAATATTATCTTTATTTTAGATATACTAGTTTATTATTCTTATTATCTTCTTAGAATAAAGCTATATTATTTAGGTGTTCTTATCTCTATAGTTCTATAAGAGAAGTGAGATTAGTATTCTAAGCAATACTATTAATTTTATTACTATGCTTATTTATTAGAAATAGTCTAACCTTAGTAGTTTAAAATGCTATTAGACTACTTAGTAGGCCTAAAATGCACTTTTCCTCTTCTATTATAAGAAGCTTATAAGGTCTATTCTATTTTCTATCTTTTCTATAAACATAAATATCTAATTAGAGAGAAAGAGTATAAATAGCTATTATATTAGAGCTATTTCTTATTACTAGCGCGTTCTTAACTTAATATCTCGTATAGATTTAATATACTTTATAAGTAGCCTTTCGAATAGCCTTAGCTTATATTATAATATTTAGTAATAGTAGTGAGTCCTTTATAATTCTTAGATATATACTAAAAACTAATAATATAGGGATAAGGCTATTAGGGCCTACTATATTATTAATTGCTTTTATTACTATTTATAAGATCTTCTCTTATAATAGCGTTCTTTTCAATTCTAAGCTAAGGATCTTATATACTTATTATAATAGTATATAGTAATACTTTACTTTTCCGATTAAGTTATAAGCTTCTACTAGTATCTCCTTAATCTAAATTCTTAGAGATTTTGTATACTATTTAAAATTAGCTAATACAAAGTTCTTACTAGTATTATAAACTATAAAATCAGGTAGTCCTTAATATATATTAATCTAGCATTCCTTAAAAGTATTAAATGCGCATCTAGCTAATATACTATTAAGAAATCGAGCTGCCTAAAAGCTTATAGCTTAATTAATAACTTATAAAACTAGATCTATTATATAATACAAATAATAAATGCTGAATAAAGCAGGTAACTAAAGTTATAAAGATCTAAATAATCTAAAGTTATATTAATATATCTATCTAAAAAAGAGAAGCTTAGAGTAATAGATAAAAACTCTACTTATATACACTATATAGCGTAGTAGCGCTTCACGTGTGCTTTTACACCTTATATATACCTATATCCCTCACATCTTATAACACACCCCTTAGATGCACTAAAATTATTTAGAGTATCTATTATAAAGTCTAAATGCAAAGAATAATAACATTTAGCTTTGCTTATCTAAAAGTAGTATAGTTCTAAGCTTAAGACTATACTCTAGATGCACCAAATCACTAAAATAATAGCTTGCATTTCTATTAGTTATATTATAACCAAAAACGCAATCACTATACTAGTTAGATTACTACTAAGAGGTATATTAATAGACCTTTTCTTCTCTTAGTATTAAATTCTCTAGGTCTCTTATTAATAATATCACTACTATAAGTCTGCCTTCCTTTATTAAGCTTCCTTCCCTTTTACACCTTTATATATCTACTTATCTATTATTATAGGTCCTTATAAGAAGTAAGATATTACTAAGACTCCTTAGAAGACTCCTTTTACCCCTTAAAAGCATTATACACTTAAGAGATTAAGAGAGTAAGAGACGACTTAAGATGCTCTTAGATAGGCAAGTTCTTATTACTATTAACTATAGTGAATTAGCTAACTAGTAACTTATATAGCTAGTCTTAAAGAATAAGCTTACTAATCCTATCACTTCTACTTCTAGATGCAATTATCCTCTAAAGAAATAAACTTAGATACTAAGTACTCCTCCCTCTTATTCTAAGTCTATAAAGTCTACTCTTACTACTAGTTCCCTTAACTCTAGCTTCTAAAAGCTAGCAACTTCTCTAAAAACTTCTTATAACCTTTATAGTAAGTATTCTTACTCTACCTTTATATATAAGAGTAATAATCTAGTAGAGGAATCTAAAGAGGAAGTCGAAATTAAGTAGAAGGACTTTATATATAATAAGACTCTTAGTAAGAAGCATTAGATAAATAAACTTGCTTATAGAGATATTCCCTACTATGCTTATATTAATAGTATTAGAAAAGACTATTCTAATAGCATTTGCTATAATACTAACTTTAGATATAGTAAGCGCTATGCTTACTATATAGAAGGTAGTTATTCTTATATTCCTATTAATAATAATCTTATATACTAGTCCAACTAGCTCTTAAACGCTTTTAGCGCTTATAGTACTTATTATAATATAAGTTCTTATATTCCTTTTAATATTGCGCCTTCTAACTCTTATATACTATATTAGAACTATAGAGTTATATATAGCGCAATTACTAATATTCTTAAGAAGAAATTAAAGGCATAAAAGAAATAGAATAAGTAAAACAAGAAGGAGATTAAGTAGTAGAAGGCAGATTAGAAGATTAAGAATAAATATTAGAAGTTTAATCTAAGATATAAAGATAGTAATAATAATAATAATAAAGGTAGTATAGCTAGCAATAAGCATAAGGTTTTTCTAGAGATATTAGCATCTAATAATGCTATTATTAAGGCTCTAGGTCTCTAGCAGTAGAATTAGTAGGCTTTTCTTACTAGAAATAGTTTTCTAACTAGGTTTTTTGTGTTTATATAGCTAGTATTAGTA
>QGMG01001149.1:0-11880 GCA_007825325.1 Lachnellula cervina
ACTGTGACTGGGACTGGGGAGGAGGATCAATTGACTCTTCACGGGGTACTCGGTATGAAGTGCGGAGTATGGTAAGGAGTGCGGAGTATGGCATGGCATGGTAATAATGATCCCTCAGCTGAAAACCCTAGACAAACAAAAATTACATGACATGGTATTCATCATCCCGAAAGTAAATTAGCGGAATGAGGAGTTCCAATAAATACCCATCTCTGCATGCATGCATAAGTGACATATAACGGGTACTTCCGTACAACAAAAGATATGCAACTTAATCCGATCCCCTGCCCGGCGCCCCGCCACTTTATGCAGGTTATGCAGAGACGGATGACGATCTTGATGGCTTTTCGGTAAAAGTTGCGAGTTTTTTCGGGGGGAGGGGGGGGTTTCTCGGGTGCGGCGCTGTGTGTATCCTTTCATGTGATTTTTGGATATACCGGTACCAGTACTTGGTAATTCGAAAGATGGGATTTTTGGAAGTGGAGTACAGAGTGGGAGAATAGGATAGGATAGGAAGAAGCGGGGAAATACTAGACCTTTTTAAACTTTCTCTTCCTTGGAGCGATTCCTTGGATGCATATGTACGGGTTGTCAAGGATTCAGGATTCGGGATATTGGATTTCTTCCCGTTGATTATTGTGAATGTCCTGCCCTGCCAAGTTTTTATTTCGAATTGACTTTTTGTTGAAGCACTGAAGAGGGGCAGGTTAGGTTTGCGATCAAGGTTTCGGCACTTTGAAAGTAATGTACAGTATATACTCATCATCTCACAGCCTCAAGAAAGAACGTCAAGTGCCGTTGCCGTTTACTTGTGCGTGTACGAGATCCCAGTATGCAATGCAGATTTCCAAGTTTTCATAACATCACCAATTGCACTTCAAGCGCCAGCCAGCAGTCTAGCTCTCTCCTGAAAGAAGAAGTAATTGATTGGGTTTGCAGATTTGATTCATCCGCGGGTCGTATAGCGTGCTGTACCTACATCCTTCTTTCTTACAGTAAGTAAGAGTTTGTTCGGATGTCTCTATGTGCCATGTTAAGTGCTGGGCAACGGAAAGTACCTACCGAATTATTCTTTTAAACGTAGCCCGCAGCTCCCTCTCTCTCTGCCCTAGGTTTCCTACGCGTGAGAAATATATAGACTCGTAGGTGGGTATGTAGGTAGGAACTTCTTGTCCGCAGTTTTCTCTTCTCGTACTATACAGTATAATCGCGTCACGGCGCTGAAAGTGAAGTTTTCAAAATAGTGTGGGCTTCGGTCCTTAAACCTATCCATCGTTTGAGTTGGAAGCATGCAATCCAGCTCGTGCCGTAGAAGAGTAGTCTGTACCTTGGGCAAGGTAGGTCATTAAACAACTCCCTTCTCGGTTTCAGGGTGGTCATGGCTTAAGGATAGAATGCAAACAATCGCTATGCCCAAGGCATCACGGCTGATGTGGGAATGTTGGGCTACAATGTATTCGTGCTGAGTTTGAGCACTATGAATAGCCAGCCAGTGGTTCTGGAGTGCTTGGTGGAAGTTTCTGTGCGTATTCTCACTATGACTCTCTTTGGCCCACTCATCGTGGAATCTCCATCTCATGAATATTAACAACTAACTACGCAACGTCCTCACGCTCTATTCCCAATCAACCAGCTATTCCTAACCCCCTAATCTCCCCCCTCACCTCTTCTCCCAACTCTAACCCCAAAAGCCCAGCATACTGCTGACTAGCATGAACATCCGTCTCCATGAACCCCCCAGCAACCTTCCTCTCCCCATCGTCGCCTCGTCTCGGAATCGTACATTTCCACGCCATGGCCTGGTCAAAGAATCCGCACCACACAATGTCCTCTTCCTTCAGGTGATACATGCGTGCGAGAGTCGCTGGTGTGAGGAGCGAGGAGGCTTTTATGATGTTGTAGATTGGGAGGGATGAGAAGACGATGTCGAGGGTTATTTCATAGGGGCCGGAGTTCTTGGAGCGGATGACGGGCGCGATATCTGTGAGTGTTCGCGGGGATGTGAAATTTAGTGTTGAGGGTTGGCTGGGCTTGGGGTCTTGGCGGGGAAGATCCAGAGCAGTTGCTGACGTGGAAAGAATGGCTGGCTCCGGAGCAACTGTGACGTCTCCTTTCCCAATGATACTCATCTTCCAAGAAAACAACGGAAGAGTCGATTCGCTCTTGCTCGTCACACCATGATCGATTCTCTTCGCACCCTCCTCTCCAACACGCAGTGGGATGAGATGATAGATGCAGAATTCGGCACAAGGACCCATTTCGACTTCCAGCTTCCCACCGACACCCATAGCGAAATTTCCACCCGTACCCCGCTGTCCTGGATACGCGCCATGAGCAGCAGCGACCCTCGCCGTAGCGGCGATGGAATTTGCAAGCTTCTGACTACTCGCCAAAGCTTCACCAACAAGGAACATTTCCCGTGGCTGAAACGATGAATCTCCCGGTTCCAAGGCACCCATGACACCGTTTGCGCCGTAGGTGTGGAAGCCTAGTTTCCAGAATTCGCCGCTTGATGAAGGTGAGGATGAGGGTGGGTTCTGTGTGCTTACGTATTCTTGGATGCGGGATTGGAAGGATGACATCTGTGAGATGAGAATGGGATCTCGGACGCCGCCCATGAAGATTGTGCGGTGGCCGACTATTTTGGCTGCTTCGAGCTTGACTGTATACGGGAGGTTTGCAGCGCGGGAGAATTGGAATGTTGCGCCGTAGACGCGGACGGTTCTTTGGTCGGATAATTGGGTGTATAAGGAGTGTGTAAGGTTGAGGTTTCCTCCCGGACCGGAGAGGATGTCTGGACGAGACTTTTCGTATAGCGTATCTTGAAGAAATTGAAATTAGTATTGCTTCTTTGAAACCAAATCTAGATCAACCTGGGAGTAAGTGCTAACAAGTTTAGAGAGAAGGGAAGCTCAAATCTTAGTCAGATTAGTAAGAGATTGACCACTTACGAGATGCCACGGAAGACGGCGTACAGCGAGCATCCAGGTTTAGAGGTTTGATATCAAACGTCCCATCTCGATATATCGTTGCCATAGCTGAAGCGCTCTTGGGTGTAGCACACAAAGCACCACATTCCATGATCTTCCCCATATGAGTAAAACCCCCCAGCTGTTCAGTCGTCAAAGTCTTACCCGAAGATGTTAGCACTTTCCCGGCTTGGAATATACAAAATGCTACATAAGGACTCGGATCGTATGCTCGACCACCGATGACGATATCAAAATCAGGTTCAGCTTCCATGGCCTGAACAAAAGGCTCTGGGCCTATTTGAGCTACAATTGTAGCAGCACCTTCAATATCAGAAGCTGTAAGCTCAGGAACAGACGCGCCGCACCCTTCGACTTCGCCAGCATGGAGACTGCGAAAGACTTTTGCTTTGGAGACATTGCTGTAGATGGCCAAAGTCTTGAATTTGTAAGAGCTTGAGATCGTTAGCAAGTGTCTCATACGTGAGACAACACTCACTCGTTTCCCTTGTCACAAATTTCCCTCACAATATCCAAAAACTCATCAACATGAGCATCACTTCCATCACCTCCAGCAGAAGAGATCAGCAACGGCACATGAAAAGTATTCGCAAGTCTCAATAACTTGGTGAAATCGCGCTCGTAGGAACTTCTGGGGCTAGTCATGACTCCCAGAGCTAGCTTAGCGGGACCAGAATCGGTGGAGCCGGAGTCGACAATTAAGGCTGTTGGTACGTTGCCATTCTTGAGGTCTTGTAACGCTTGGTGGGTAAGGGCTTCATTGAAACCATAACCAAGCATGCCGATGGGAGTCAGAATGTGGCATAGCGGATCTAGCTGAAGATTTCTGAGACTAGACTGCAAAGCGAGACTTTTCTTGTCATTGGCTTTGGAAGTAGTCAGCGCGGGTTCCATCCTGAGTCTGAAATGAATTTGTAGAGATGTGTGAGGTGATCGAAACTGATTCTGAACGTGGGTTGCGAAAGTTTTTAGTAAAGTACTTAATGCTGGATGAGCGGCGGGGACTTTGGTTTATATAGGAAAGTGCCCACGTAAATGTCCAATACTAAAACGTAAATTAGAAATAGAACCCTTGAATCTCCGCACAAACAGCAGTTGTTGACCTATTGTCCACAGCTCGTCAGGAGAGAAGCCAATCGGAAGACCCCGCTTAGCGAGCGAAATTCGCCAGTCGCTGCCCATAAACCCGCTTGAATGGAAATAAGCTAGAACATGTTCTCCTCTTTCACACCCCTTCTGTATCTATCGATTATATTGTCGTAAGATTCTTGCAAAGAGTGGAAGCGGGAGACATCACTCTGCACCATGCACGATGCACTTTTGCTTCGAGTACAGCTTTGTAGCAACTGCATTCACCGACTTTAGTCGGATGAACTATCATTGCCTCCTACGTGTGGAAGATTTCGGGCTACATAAGGAGTCTGCCAAATTATCGAAAGCCGCGATCATGCGGGAGGACCCATGAATATGACTCGGGGTTTTTACTCATCCTGGCATGGTAGTGACAACCTTCCCATAAGCAAATTGGCTGGAGGAGAAATACTCTTTCTAAAGTAGGAGGTAATGAGAAGATACTGAAGAGAATCAGGTAGTTCCGATATCAAAGTCGTACGGATCGCCCCATGGTAGCTCAAGCCCCCAGGGAAAATTCCAGTCCAGCAGCGAGTCTTGCCATCCTTCAATAAGGGCCAGATCAGTATCGAGTCCCGGAACATGGTCAATCATTTGGTTGTTGTCGCTGCTCGTTATTTCTGTAGTCGTTTGCGCGCGTTCTCGAATTGTCTTCGCAGTGGAGATTAAGTCGTCTAAGATCGCAAGACCCTGTCGGCCCTCGGAAGTGGACTCTTTCAATTTCAACTCGAATTCCTTCTCATTTCGCGCAAGAACGTCCATGAGACGAATGGCCCTGCCAGGCTCGTCTAGTTCACCCCCAGACCACGAAGAGAGAATTTCGTAGACCGTGCGGAGACTTGTATCAGTACGGTTTTGACTTGATGTGACTTCTTGTGCGTGAAAGACTTTCACTTTGAACAAGAAAGCCATTGCAAGCAATAGCAGCCCGAAATAGTGTTTTGGAAAATGTCGCTGAGGAGATCGAGTGTCGGTGTTGTGACTTTTTGCACCCTCAAGCATGGACGAGAACGAGTGGACCAACTGGGTTGCGGTCATGTAGGCGAGATTGATAAAGCTCAGCTGGGAAGAGGCATTGTCCTGATCACCTACGGCTTGTGAAACACTCTGCAATATTTCCCCTCGCTCAAGTTGGAGCATATATAGGCGAAGCTGTCCTCCAAAAGTGAGGACATCCATCTCAGCTGTCCAAAGTTCTTCGTTACCATATGCATCACGGAGGGTGTCTAGGTCTCTGCACTGGCTCTGAACAAAAGCCCACGAACTCAAGTTTTCGCGTAGACTTGTGAGGGTCGAACATGAATTTTCAGTCTTTTGCATGATCTGTACCTTGAGGGCAAAATCCCTTTCAACTCTTGTAGGCAGTGGGGGTGCTATGGTAAACTTCGTTAGCACCTCGGCGGATACGGCTACACCTGAAGTCCAACCATTGCTTTGAAACATCAGTACGAATATTGCAGAACAAGATGCAAGACTTACGCACAATTGGCTTGGACACATGCGATCCATGCCAATATCCTGATACCCACGGTGCTCTTTGGGGCGGTTGCCTGAAAGTCCCTCTGCGCTTTGTTGAGTCCCATCTTCATTGCTGCATTGGTCAGAAACCCACAATGATTCCAACTGGGATCATCGACTTGTCGCGGGACGGAGAGAGGCCAGAAACACCGCAGGGCAATGGCTTGTATGGATTCAATAGAGTGTATAGGCTCGACTAATATCCTCCCAAGTAGACTTCGATAAGGCTCCAAGAGCGAATCATATAGATAAGAGAGCGAAACATGCCATCGACAAGCAATTATGGTAATAGTCCAAAACAAAACAGGAGAAGTTTGATGCAATCCTTTGACCGACACTTCAGTATCCAAGATCGGGCAATGCCGATAATAATTTAGTCCAAAGCTATTACTTTTTAGCTTGTTGGGGGAAACGGGGGGTTTAGACTCACTGTTCAAACAAACTTTTCGTTTGAATGCTCTCCAAGATGATTTGACCTAGGCATGGGAGGTCTGGCAGATCATCTAGCGGGTAGAATTGCGGAAACCCTCTATGAGTGTCGTGCAAAAGCTCCGTGGCTTGGCATGTGTTCTCAGAGTGTGGTAAAGCCTCTGTATGGGCTAAGTTTCCAGGGGTTGTATTTGGGAGCCTTGTTGTAAAATTGGCCTGGACTTCATTCAACTGGGTCGTGACTTCCTCCAACCGTCTGAAAGCGTTCCGTGCGGGCATCCGCTTGAAACCTGGGTCTGTCCGGCATTGGATATTGTTTTTTTGACACCGAGAACAAGCTGCTGGGAAAGTCTGCACGCTATCACATCGTAGCTTTGGAGCGTTAGCGAAGGACATTTACATTTGTGAGAAGTACCTTACCTTGACCTGGCGACAACCCGTACAAGCCTTTTGATTCCTCCTACCGTTTTTTGCCCTCCTTTCCATCGTAAGACCTAATTCAAGACCCTCTGAGCACATTAAGAAAGGACGAGGCTGGATATCGAGTTTCCCGACGTTCAAAAGAGGGTCGTAAGGCAATCAGCCAATCGGATTGAATCGCTTGTGCAAAGAAACCTGCGGCTATTGCCCAGTCTCCACTTGTGTTCTGCAACGAGGTATTTTTGATGGTCAAGTAAACGCCAAATTTGAGTAGACTTGAACTGCATTAATACGGGATTGCCAGAACTTGAGCTGTTCATTCCTTCAGCGTTAATAGTTAGGCTTATGTTAGCGGCCCCGGTTTTCAATTAGTCTAGAAATATGAATCTAGAGATATTTATGAATCTGCCTAAGGACTTTCAGGGGTCTTGGAGAATACCAAGTCAAAAAAACCCAGACAAGTTCTACGGAAATAAATGCCCTAAAAGTAGAAATGATCTTGGGTTTTTAAGTCCTCAAGCAACACTTTGATACTAAGCTTAGCAGTGAAGTTCAACGTGCTCGCTGGGCATCGATGCTGAGAAGGTACTCGTAGTGGGCTCCTCAGGAGCGCCTGCACGCAGCAAGCGTAGGCGCACTAGGACGAGTAGCTCGCTGGCCGAAGCTCTTCCATGGGCAAAAGGGACGGAAGAGGAATCTGGGAATGATGAAGAGCAAGACTGTGAAGAGTCTGGCTGGTAGTCGGCTTGAAAGGTATGAACAGAGGGCAGAAAGGAGTTTTTGATTCGATACGAATGAGAAGAGTCGAGACTTTGCAGAAGCTCCATGAAATTTGGGCTGTGAATGGAATTGAAGCCCAACTTGACATTGTCCTAAGTGTAACTCATGAATGTGCAGGTGTGGTAAATACTGTAGACTTCTTTCGACCACTAACGACTGAGGTGCATCGAAAATGATGGCTCGTGAAACCCAAATTCCAAGAGTTCTTGAGATCTGACGTAAAGACCTGATGTTGTCCAAGCATATTATAATGTATGCTTTGAAGCATATAAGGTTATAATTGGTTGTACAATGCATCTGTCTTGTAGAATGAAAAAAAGGGGAAGAGTGTCTAAGCCTAGAGCATGAGCTAATTCCTCGCCGCATTATTATTGACGAAACCTGGACCCGGGATTCGCGGTACCGATACATCGTTCCTTGGGTGAACGCGGGGGAGTACAAGAATAGATGGAGGATCGTTTGATGCTCTGTGTAGAAGTTGCAGAAAGGACGCGAAAAGTATGACGAGGATCCGTGTATCAAGTTGGTTTGGTTTTAGTGCGTGATGGTCACGTGTTGTATGCATATCTTCTTATTGCTCGATGTGCCTATTCTAGGTTCTCGTACCAGTAATTTGGATTGTTGATCAAAGGAGCGAAACCGCGCCAGCAAGGTGGTTGAAAAACCTCTATATGCATTCCACATACTTCCGGAATGGCCGGCCAAAGGCAGGAAGAACACGGGAGCTTGTGATTCTTCTTACGGCGCTTAATAATAGACTAAGAACAAAGAGAAACACCGACACAAATAAGTCATTCAGGGGCAGAGGTGTATAGTTGGGTTTTACCCCTTTTTTTCTTGTACACTAGAAAGTTGAAACACAATTTCATTCGTCTTTCAAGCCTGACTTGATCGAGAAGGTTGTGGGAGTACCTAGTGCGCCACTTGCGGCCTCGAATCCTGACTACTTTTTCAACTATTCAGGATCTCGATCAATGACAGTCCTGAAGGATTTCCATACCACTTTATATCGTAGACTATTAGTGGTAGTTTGTAGTTTATTACCACTAACAGAGCACCTATGAAGTAAACTTACGTACCGAGTGCCAAGGCGCAATAAATACCAAGCTTTTGCCAAGCCCACCAGTCCCGCGCCAAAAAGCTTGATCTATCTGGTGTGAGTGAAACTGGCGGGCTGACGCGTCGCACCTCTACCTCCGTACTCCGTAAGGGATGAAGCTGCATTTAATGAGACGAGGGGTACGGAGCCTTACCTAAGGTAGCTATTGGCTTAAGAAGGCACGCGACAGGGTGATCTCTACCCTCTCTCGAAGGTGTGTCCGGCTCGACAAGCCTTTCTTTGCGGGGAGAGCATAGCAGCACAAATCAACTTCCCTTCTTGGACTATCTACACTACGGAGTACTATATTTGGGGGGTCGCCTGTCGCCCTACGGAGGTATTCTGAGGCTGAGGATACGGTAAATTATTTGAGTATTTGCCGCCTGCTGTGCTTCGATGTAATTTACGATACTGTACGTACAACTCGGATCCTATTCCCAGACCTCCGCGCGGCCAAGAATCTAGAGCTGAGATGACCCTATCAAAACCCCACTCCTAACTCCTTGCATTCCCGGAGTCGTAAATTTAAATATGTCCTAGCGTCACGGATACAGTACACTACTAACACAGCATAACGTGACACAGGAAAATTATAAGTAAATTACAAGAATGACGCGGTGGCACGCCGATCATTTCCTGCCGTTGTCCTTCCGTTTGTGTTGAATGTCTGTCTGCCCAAGTGCTTTACTTATTATTTGCTCGCGTGCTGTAGCTATGCAGAAGCAGCGACAGCGATAGCAACATCAACATCAATAACAGGACTAGCTCTTAAGACCGGGATTAATCCTGGCGTGGAGGCGTGGGGAGAAGTACAGTATCTGGTTTATCTGTATCGTTACTATCGTACCGTATAGTGGGACTGCAGATAGATATCCGCGTATGCATCCATACGGAGAGTAGGTACTCCGTACTTTCGCATGCTTCCTCCAATAGTTCCTGGGGGCTTGTAACACCTCCACCTCCACCTCGCATTGGGGCTATTTTTACTAGGTACTTTACCCGCCAATCCGAGAAAGGACCACCCAACCAACCAACGGCCAACGGCTGACAGCTTGTAGATACTCCATAGTACCATAATACTCCGTACTGTACACGACGCTCATATATCACTCAGTACCATACCCCATTTTATTTTCTCTCCCTCTACCCTCCTTCGATCCACTTTCCCTATTCAACACCACTCACGACGATATCATTCTCCCCAGCAACACCAGGACCTTCGCGACTATATGATATAACATAGTTCTACTATCGCCTTATACTTGGAGATCTACGTGCCGAGAAGTTGGTTTGATCGCATCGTCAGCCAAGCTTTCTCAGCACTGCAGCTGCCGTGCCATTCTCGGATCTCGAAATCGAAAATACCCACGATGCGCCTCTCATGGCTGCTCTCACTGCCTGCGGTGCTCACCCTAACATCTGCTGTTGCCATCGAGAAACGCGATGCAGATTTCCTGAGCGTCCGAACCAAAATGCACAAGGACATGAGTGGCAGGAGAGGAGATCCCCAGGACAAATATTTTCGTAAGTCGCGGGGATAGGAATCGCATGCACGCCACGCTCCCGAGTTTTAGCCTCGATCTATCATGCTAACGAACGATCCTTCTCCAGATGAAAGCGTGTACGTATTATTGACTTGGCATTTAGCCGCAAAGGATTTGGAGGATATAGAGTGCTGACAATTTGTGCCATCCCAGATTCCATCCACATTATGATGGCCGGTAAGCAGACCAGACTCTTCGGAACCGAATGGCTGGGGCTGACTTGGTGACAGGTTTGCCGATCACCAATTGGGATATCGAGAACGAAAGCAGGCTCTCTCGAATTTGATTCAGACATACTTGGCTACAATGTCAGACATTGGCGTGGAGACATGGCTGATGCATGGTACTTTATTGGGGTGGTGGTGGAATCGCAAGGTAGGACTCATGATGCCCTCAATTTCCCAATGTGTAACTAAGTGCTCGCAGATTCTACCCTGGGATTCCGATTCCGATGTCCAGGTATCGGAGCCTTCGATACAGTACCTCGCATCGTACTACAACATGACCGTTTTCCATTACAAGACACCTCGTATCCCTGAAGGAAGGGATTACATGCTGGAAATAAATCCCCACTACGCCAATCGAGAACAGACCGATAAATTAAATGTGATTGATGCGAGATGGGTCGATACTGAGAGTGGATTGTTCATCGACATTACGACTGCGAGATACAATAATACCCATCCTTCTGGAGAAGGCATGTTGAGTTGCAAAGATGGACACGAATACAGGGTACGCAGACTGGTCGCGAATAAGAGATACATGCTGATGATGGACAGGATACTTACATTTTCCCTCTGCGAGAGACATTCTTCGAAGGCACACCTGCGAAAATACCATTTGCGTACAAGGAGGTTCTCGAGGCGGAGTACAGAAAGAAGGCCTTGACCCTGCTTGATTTTGAGGGGTAAGTTTCTCAACCATCTTCCTAAAATTGCTTCCTAACCATGAGCAGTCACCATTTCGACGAAGACAAACTTGAATGGATTCCAGTCAACAAGAAGTACATAGCAGAGGCAAAGAAGAATGCAGACGTGAAGAAGGCGGAGGAGAAAAAGGCGAGCCTGCAGGAAGGGCAGGATAAGAAGAAAGCCGAGGAGCAGAAAGCATTGGGGACTCCTGAGAAGCAAGCATCAGTGCTTCAGCAAAACCAGAAACCCAACAGCAACCAAGCCGAATCCGCCAAACCCGATGGCCCTAAGGTAGTGAAACAGCCCACAAAATCTGATCAGCTACCCCCTTCCGCGCAACAAGACGCAGGCGCCCAAAAAACCAAGGAGGAAGAAACTCGACTCGCTACCCTGAAGGCCCACGAAGAGGAAAGGAAGGTGAAGGAATCGGCGGCACGGGAGGAGGAGAAGCGCAAGCAGAAAAACCAGGCTAGTAAGAGATGATGCAATGGAAATACACCCATCATCCGCGATAGGGTATTGGGAACCACACCTCGGCCGAGCCATCCCTCCCAAGCCCAAATGCATCACTGCATATCTAGCGTTTTTGCTCTACATACGACACACTCCAACATGTCCTCAAAAGGGGGTGCTTGGACGATAAGATCCCATTGGGGAAAGAGATACCAGGCCAATACGGCGTTTTGTTCACATTATTTTACTGCATAGCGAGCGATGTATGCTTTCGTTTTGGCGTTTGTCATGGGAGGGGGGTATTTGGGAGAATAGGTGTATGGATAGGATTGGAATACAAAGGGAACATCTTATATCTTGCTCATACTCTGGCACCAAAGATGAAATTGTGAGGTGCAAGTCGCACAGCAATGCACCGCTCGCTTTACTGTCTTGCTTTACTCGGATAATAGTCGGTTCGTCTATTCTTACGCGAAATGTAATCCGAGGGATCAAGTGATCCCTCAATTGTATTTGATCCCATTTTCAATTCTTGAAATATGGATATAGTAAAAGCTGTGTTACACCATCACGCAGTCTCCCTCCCAAGCCCCTCCTTATACCTA
>QGMG01001150.1:0-11869 GCA_007825325.1 Lachnellula cervina
GGAAGAATACTAGTAATAGGCTCTTTATAAATAAGAATATAAAGCTAAGAAGAGAAGAAGAAGTAGAAAGTACTCTCTTCTTATACTACTCTAATTTATATAAGTAAAAGGTGAGAATAGAGTTAGTAATATAGAACTCACATAGGACTATATAAATGGTCGTATGCTAGTGTGAACACGTGTAAGGCACGTGTTTATATTATATATCACATTTCTGTGATAGCCTTCACCTCTTTGTATACTCGATTATATATTTTATTAAGGAGAGTACTAATAAGCTTCTTTCGATTAGAAACTATAAACTTAAGCCTATTAAAAAAAGCTTTCTAGTGAGGAGTATTAAATAAGAAGAAGTTAGTAGTAGAGGTATAGACTACTATTGCAAATAGCTACTTTATAGTCTAATTAGTAGTAGAGAAGAAGGTAAAGAGCTTTAACTAATTGTTTTTATAAGAGTTTTTATAGTTATATGCCTTATAAGCTGCTATATGCAGTACTATAAACTAGCTAGTTGCTTATACCTTTATAAGGCTATAGAATCTGCATTTTGTATAATACGATTTAGCTGGAGATAAGAAAGGAAGCTTCTTAAAGAATCTAAGAACCTTCTTATTAGCTTTAGTATTAGAAGGCATTATATTAAAGCTATTTAGAATAATCTAGTTATAATATATAGAAGTTAAAGTTAAAATTTGAAAAAGAATTTTCTAATATAGATCCAAAATGAAGCATTCTTATTAGCCTACAACGTGAAGTGGGGCTATTAGTAAGCAATATAATAAAATATCTTTTATATCGACAAAAAGGCAGTATAATATAGATATCTATCCTGTTATTAATAAAATATTTTTTCCCACCCCTACCCCAGACCCCCCCCCAGTCACGGGACTTCCCGATTAGGCCAGCGCCAAGCTTTGTTGCACTTCGCATCACTGCACAGCGCAAAACAGACGCAAAACAGACCGCAAAACAGACCGCAAAACAGCTTCAGCCAACCAGAGGTCGATGGGAAATCACATGATAATTTAGAACTAATCAGATCGCAGAGGTCACGTTTTTTTGAACGGTCGTAATTTTTCCACCCACCATTTTTCATTCGTGATCCTAAAACCTAAAACCTAAAGGTTTCAGGCAAACCACGAGAAGCATAAATCTCGAAGCCTGATTTGTTAAACAGTTAAACTGCTGTGTATACCAGTTCCAATTAGGCTCCTTAATTAAACCATACAACTCCTAAACATTTTATACCTAAAGTAGAGAATCCGGCTATTCAGGCATTGTAGTCTAGCTTAGTTATATGTTTCGTTTTGAATAGTAATACTACCAGAAGTAGTATAAAGGGAATGCTTGGACTTCCACATTTTAAAAGATTAGGGGGACACGATTAAGGTTAGGTAGATAAAGTATCTATGTCCCTTACCTTACTCGTAGTGAGGCGATCCAGGCGGTAGAAGGAGATAGTGCTTATTTTGTAGTTGCAGCGATATTAGGCCGTGCTTACCAGGTAATTCGAACGTTTATTTACCTAGAATTTGAACCAATAGAAGTTGAGCAACTTACTAGCTATAGGTATGGTGTTGATGATCACGAAGACTAGATTAGTAGCATATGCGCTAGCAAAATATATATGGGCTGCTGAACGACCCTATTCTAAGTGGCTTTTTCTTTGTGTCTTGACAATTCTATACTATCTTAACTTGATCACTTAAACGCTTACCACTCAAGACACCGCTCGACCAAAGAAGAGGTTTCCTTTGAAGACATAGCACTGGAACAACGTCACTTCCCACGCTCTGCATCAATATACAAAATGTCAACCAACACCCAACCCCAATATACAATGCTCGTCTTCCTCACCCGCAACCCGGCCATCAGCCCAGCCGAATTCAGAGCCCACTACGAGGCGCATCACGCTCCGATGGTGATTGAGATGGCCAAAACAGCCAAAGGCCTAGTAGCCTACACACGGCGGTATCTCAACCACGAAGCTTCGGACCCTGCATTGGGCAACCCGTTTACGATGTTTAGAGAGCCGGTGCCGAGGGTGTCGTTCGATGTTGTCATTGAGTTGACGTTTGAGACGAAGGAGGATGCGGCTGAGTTCGAGCGGCTGTATGTCATATCCGGGTTCCTTTATTAATACTACATTCTTCTCAGCGGATACTGCGTTTAGTTCTACAGCCATCTGAAACCGTCTAGATTGGGCAAAAGCTAACCATCTATTTATTTAGGATGTATGACGTTGATGAGAATAGGAAGAGGTTCCAGGAAGATGAGAATTATTTGTTTGATAATGATCAAATGAGGGGTATGATTGTTGAGACTTTAGTGTCGATATGAATGTTAAGACTTTCATTTCGATAAGGGGCTAGGGGTAGTTTTAAGGGTTGAATCAAGAAATAGTGGTAGATTGTCCTGTGACCTGTGAGGTCGCGAACATGATTAAATCAGACCCATAGTTACTTGGGTCTTTTGAAATCGAGTAGGCGTTAAGATACAGGGTCTATCTGTATAGTCTAGCTCCGTAGCTGCCGTTAAATATAACTTGGCCCGTGAGACTAGAATCCTTTGATATAATCCCTGTTATTTTACCGTATCTTACTCCATATGCTGCCCTGCTTGAAAACATTGAGATATCCTGGCTTATTTCTGCCTGTACTGCGCTAGCTTATAGCGTCTGCTGCTGGAAGCTGTTCCACAAACCGGGAAACTGTGAGATTGGCAGTCTTTCAATATGGCCTCAAGAGGACTGAAATGTAAAAAACAGTAAAGTGTGGAATCACAAGGTGGAAATCTAAGCGATTAACTAGGCATATGTTCTTGTCTATTCCTCCATTTCCAACACAGAGGTCATACTCCATATATTTCCATGGATCCTCTTTCGCTGCGAGTGGAAGCTGTTTTGCCGGATGGTAAAAAGGTCACGATGTTTGCTAATTCCAAGCGCGAAAGCATCGCAGAAGTCGCCCCTTTTCAACCCCTTTAGTAGTCCAGAGTTGTTTGCAGGACATCAGTGAGGTGACGGCAACGTGATCGGGGGAAGCCGTACAAAATCACTGTATATACTTTGTAAGTGGCGCATGTGAAGTGCAATGTCACATCGGTAGTAAAGGTGGATTGGGATCATCATTGGGTAGAAGGGTGTTGCGTAGGCGGGGAAAGAGCCAGGAATTGCAGGTAAGGGATGGAACTTCAGGGTGTAGAGAATGTATATCCCCACCGTCAGTATTGAGATGGCGAGGAATAGTGCGGGTAGGGGGATTGGGAGAGGCAGTGGTTGAGTTTGGATCAGCCATTGAATGTGTGTTTCGATGGGCGACATGGTGATAGAGATACCAATATTAACAAATAAACTTATTCAAGATGTTTTTACTGATCTACTAGAAAAATCTGGAAAAATCATTGGTTTATCGACCCTCTATAGTCCGTGGGTACTCATTTACATAAAGTTTCGACCCCTCGCAGTACTGCCCCCTGCACTGCCCCTTTATAAGCGAGGGGATTAAGCGAGCGATTCGGGGCATTCGGGGGCGTCGGTGGTGGTCAGTACGTGAATGCGTCAGCATAGCTTAAAAATCATTGACGGCACGTGATAGCAACACTCCGTTGTTACGAATCTAGAGAAAGAAAAACAAAGTAACACGGTATAAATGAAGTTTCAAAATTATTTAAATCTGCTAACCTCTCGATGAGCAGAAAGCGCTGTTCCTTCCCAACTCCAAAAATTATCACACGCCCGCTCCTATCCTCTCAGCCATCTTACCGAGGAGCGTTTGACTTCTTCACTCAGGCTCATCAAAATTGGCCTACGAGTTTATTTTGAAGCGGCACGTTCAGTTTACACAAAACTTCGTTGAACAGGAATCCACCTGCATCAACCCATACAGCTCAGACTAGGGAGGGAAAACACTATGCTAGATGTTATTAGAGATGCTGCTCTCGGGCAATGGCTCCGCCTCATGGGAGCCAAGAGTCTTGCACGATATCCTGAAGAACTTACCGATTTCAAGTTACCCCTTACATATTCTCCCCACGAACAACCCCCATCACCCACGAACAAGAAACCCGACACACCTACAACAGTCGACGAAATGGAACAAGGGCGATCTCCAGCCACCTATGAAAAAACGGATGAGGACATACCAGCAGAATCCAGCGGCGGTGACGACAACAGCGAGAAAGGCATCACCCTAGTCACCTGGTACTCAGATGATGATCCAGATAATCCTCACAACTGGTCATCCCCTAAGAAAATGTGGCTTAGCATGCTCCTTCTCGTCTATACGGTCTCGGTCTACATTGGATCATCTCTTTATACCGCAAGCGAAACCGACATCATTTCTATCTTTGGAGTAAGCAACACCCTTGCCGCTCTTGGACTCTCTCTCTATATCCTCGGCTATGGAATAGGGCCATTGTTATTCGCTCCACTATCTGAAATTCCATCCATTGGACGGAATCCTCTTTACATCTATACTTATATTATCTTCGTTGCTCTCGCCGTTGCTGCGGCGTTGGTAGATAATTTTGCAGGTCTGCTTGTGCTTCGATTCCTGCTAGGCTTTTTCGGCTCGCCATGTTTAGCCAATGCCGGAGCTAGCTTTGGTGACTTCTTTGGAGGGGGGCAAATGCCTTATGTTATCGCGTTGTGGGGAGGGGGAGCAACTTTGAGCCCGGTACGACATTCCTTTCCTTCCGAGACTTCCTAGACTTAGAACAGTTCTTCGACTAACAGAAAAACTAGGCCCTCGGTCCGCTTGTGGGTGGCTTTGCAGTTCAAGCAGAGGGTTGGAGATGGAGTTCCTGGGAACTTCTCTGGTTCTCAGGTCCCATGTTGCTTGTAGTGCTAATAGGACTACCGGAAACATCCGCTGACCATATTTTGCTCTGCCGAGCAAAACGACTTCGAGAATTGACAGGCCACTCTAACCTCAAGTCAGCATCTGAGATTAAACAAGCCCAACTATCCCCCCGACAAGTCGCTTTCGATGCCTTGATCAAGCCGTTTGAGATCAATATCCTCGATCCAGCTATGCTCTTCACGACTTTATACGCAGCTCTGACATACGGCTTATACTATTCATTTTTCGAGTCTTTTCCCCTCGTATATATCAACATCTATGGTTTTAACCTTGGGGAACTTGGCTTATCGTTTGTATCAGTCTTGTCGGGGCTTTTCGTGAGCATAGGCTTGTACTGCAGCTATTTCTATTACATAGGGCATCCACGAATGGCGAAAATGGAAACGGTGCCCCCTGAGGCTCGCTTATGGCCCGGATTAATAGCGAGTTTCCTCATTCCGATTGGTCTATTTATCTTCGGTAGGTCAACGCCAATCCCCCTCTCTTTACCCCAACAGGCTTGTTTTGTGATTGAATGCGCGAGAACTAACATGCATAATCTAGCTTGGACATCCCGGAAATCAATCCATTGGATTGTCAGCCTCGTAGGCATCGCGATCAGCATGTGTGGAGTATTCATAATCATCCAGTGCATGTTCATATACATTCCGTTCACTTACCCAAAATACGCCGGTTCCCTCTTTGCAGCGAACGGCTTTGCGCGAAGCGCTTTCGCGGCCGCGGCTGTTCTCTTTGCCGGACCGATGTTTGAACGGCTTGGGGTTGATGGTGGTGTTAGTTTGTTGGGAGGACTAACAGTTCTGTGCATTTTTGGCATCTTCGGCATCTACTATGGAGGAGCTGCACTGAGGAAAGGGAGCAAGTTTGCCGTTCGTTGATGCGTTGGTCGCATGAGAAGTTCTGTGATGCGTAATGGGGTGCTGTATAATAATGTTTTTCTATGTATAAATGTACAACGGTCTAAAAGGAGTTGTGATGATATAGAGGCTAAATTCGAAATCACGTTTGCTCAGTTCTTTGCTTGGAATCATGCTGTAGGATCAAATTGCCAGAATCTCTAGATGTTTGAAGCGTATTGTGTTGGGGTGTCGTTATACGCTGTTTTGCTAATCTCCAACTGTCTCTTTTAATCTTTCCTACGTGTTTTTAATTACCAAAAACCTTATTCTCAAATGATCCCCTGGTACTAGACTCTCAGTCGGAGAAACAAAGGACGGTAATTCTCATATAGTGTCTTGCTTGCAGAAGATAAACTTCGGCAACTTTTATTTCGCCTGAAAACCAGACACATCTCACAATCCCATCCCTTTGACTTCAACAACCCCTCCTTCACCTTCCCTATAACCTCGCCCTCATACAACAATAAAACTAAAACCGCCTTCCAACTCTCTCGGCATCATTTCCTCCATTCCCTTCTCTCCCGTTCCAACCAAAGACCAGAAATCCCCCAAAAGCTCAATAGGCAATTTATAATGTGCTTCCGAATCTAGAAAGTCGTCGTCACAAGACCCTTCATAACCAGGATCGACCGCAGGTACCAATGGTACTCCTCTCGAGGAAGGAGACATAAGTGAGGAGATGGCTGCGTCGTCTATGTAGAGAAAGGCGTTGGTGGATGGAAAGATAATATCTTTGGTTTCGGAGCTTTGGGATTTCAGATTGTGGATCACTTCATGGAATTTCCTATCGAAAAATCAGCTCGTTTTCATTGATAATGAATCATGTGACCCTTTCTCAAAAACTTACCGTCTCAATAACCCTAGATTCACAGGAACTTGTTGAACATCAACATGCTCAACCCAAGCAATTTTGAAAAACCTCCTCATATCCTCCGGATCCGCCCCTTCATAAGCTTCATCTTCCCATCGAATCAGCATCAACTCTTCAAATTTCTCCGTGTAACTCGCCCAGGCCTGAGAATCAATCGAGGAACTAGTGCAGCGGAACGCGATGAAGGATACGAAGCCGTGTTTAGTTTTGCTGGGAGAGGAAAGAGAAGGCCTAGGTCCGCCTCCGTGGTTGGCTATTGTTTCTGCCCAGGCGCCATCGAAGCGATCGATCGGGTCGACGGAGGGGTGGTCGCTGGGTGAAGGTGTCGAGGGGAGGGAGAGGGGTGAGTGTGATATTTTGAAGGAGGGCTTTTGAGGCTGAGCTTGGTTTGGGGCGTGAAGTTGGGGTGGGGTTGATTTTGTGTGGAAAGGGGGGCTGGACATCTTTTGATGGGGTAAAGCGAGGGCTTGAGGATGTGAGCGAAGATGATGAGGGCGAGGCGATGTTTGGAGGAAAGTAGTCGCTCGGCGGAGATGTTTCATTTTCGGGGATATGTGAAGACAAGAGAAGGCTGCATGGTCGAGATATCCAAGACGGTAGTCCACTTCGCTTATTTAGCGCCTTATGCCTGAAGAACCTCGTCTAGGACGGAACATATATAGGCCAAGCTTGTACTTAGTATGATTCACTCAGATACTTCCAAGCTTTATCTTATTAGTTTGGTTCAGGTTCAGATGAAGAGTTAGCAGTTAACTAACCATTGAGAGCGTTGACTGTAAGTGTGCCACCAAGATACTAAACTCTAACTGCACATGGATGCTCTGAACTCGAGAGTCGAGAAGTTTCTTTATCGTTACTTTCAGAGTCAAAGCACCCCATAACAGTAGAATAAAAGGAAGAACTAGTGTCACACCCATCAAGTAGCTAGAAAAGGACGTGTGAGGTCCTGGAAAATAAGAAATGTCAAAAATGATACTTTTGGTAAGGAAACAGCATGTGGATGGTCCTGGTGGTCTGACCGTCGAAAGCCAACATCTGTTAATGCCGACGAAGGGAATACGACCCCAAGGACGGGAAGTATCTCTGTAGTCTGGGGGGTTCTCATATGTGCCACACAGTCCTAGGTCATCGAATTTTGAAACATATCCTGAAATGGATGACGGGTTAATACATGTGTAGCCATCGATATGAATCACATCACGGATCGATCGAGTCAAGGTGTGAGATATTGTATATAGGGAATTCGGATATAGAATGAGCAGATAGTTCTATCGAAACAGGACGTTCGTGCTAGGAGGCGCGAATTAGCTAGGGTTTAGGATACACAGCAGGAAGTAATATGTGGCTTCAGTTTATTATCAACTCCCTCATGGTGCCTTCAGAAGACCCTCCGTTGCAAGAAGATCTCTGCCCCTCTATTTTGGATTCTGTACTACCCAAGGCCAAACATCTTCGTAAGAAAGTGCTTTGTACTCCTGTCTCGTCTCTAAAAACTCGTCCAGCTTAGCATTGCAGGCCTGCAGCAGCGACTCTCTTAGCTTGAGAGCCTTGATAGTATTGCAGGTGTTTGGATTCTCTGCTACGGTCACATCTGCCCTGTCAGTATGGGAATGGCTTTTTTAATCATTGATGTATCATTGATGTATCGTGCCGCCTGTGTAGGACTGGACGCTACTTAAACCCATCGATTGACGTATAAGTTGGTCGCAACTATACGCGATGATGGCTGTACACTAATCCCCTGCATAGATACGATGACAATATCTGTATTGCATTAGCTAAAGCTGATTAACTGACTAATATATAATGATTCTAAGTATACCTGATAAGCTTCTGTCTAGTATAGTGGATGCTGGCCATGGTATTATTAGAGTCTACTGGTTGTAGAAATCATTTCTTACTCAAATCAACCTATATGATATAATAATCTTCTCCGCTGGGCAAACTATTCTCCCTTGCTTTTATTATGCGCTTCGCATTAGCACGTCGTTTGAGAACATTTTATAGAGTTCCAAGAGTGTTCCCTGCTGGAATTTGGACCTTGGGGCCAGGGTGCGGTTAAAAAAAGTCTTGAGAGGTCTGTGAGAGGTCTGGGAGGTTATAAAGAATTTGAGGTAAAGAGGAAATGAGGACTAGTTAGGTATTTACTAGAGAGCGAGGGAGAGCACTAAAGACGAGCACTCAATAACAAATGTGATGTATGAACACGTCGGGAAGGATGACGCGTTGAAACGAGGCATTTGCTAGAGCATTTGTATCTACTAGTAGTACTAGTACGGCGCTTCACAGCAAATCATCCGTTCTTCAAACGGCGGAACTATGGAGACGCGCCAGTTTTGCTAAGCTTTTGCCAAGAACTTGAGACAGCCCACATCCTTGTCTAACACTTTGCAGGGCCAGGTGCAGGGCAGGAACGATCCGCACCCCGACCCCTCCATCCACGCAACGCAATGCAACCCCCTTTAGCTACTCCACGTTGCTGTCCTGGCCTGGCACTCGCACCTACAAAAGTCAATCTCACCGCTCCTCGTACCAACTTCTTTTCTCTTCCCCTACACAAACTTTCTAAACTCATTCAATTCCATCTTCCATCAACACCAATACCAATACCAAACAAATCTACCCCGCACCCGCACCCGTACCCGCTCCCGCACTCTAGCCGTCACCATGGTTCATCTATCTCAGATCACCAAGGATAAGAACATCGACAAGCCGCTCGTCGATGGCTTGGAGAAGCTCGACATTGGCTCCAGCAGCCAATCCGACTTGTTCACGACCAGCGTCTATGGCTCAAAATTCGCTGCTGAGGATCTTCCAAAGCATGAGATGCCAGACACCGAGATGCCCAAGGAGGTAGCCTACCGAATGATCAAGGATGATCTATCTCTCGATGGAAACCCTATGCTCAAGTAAGCTTCCCCAATCTGTGCCTCTGCGGATTATCTAACCTATAATCGTGCAGCTTAGCTTCCTTCGTTACGACCTACATGGAGAAAGAAGTCGAAGATCTCATGACCGAAGCCTTCTCCAAGAACTTTATCGATTACGAAGAATACCCCCAGTCGGCCGACATCCAGAACCGCTGCGTCAGCATGATTGGCCGTCTCTTCCATGCCCCTGTCGATGATGAGGGCGCGGCCTCGGTCGGCACATCTACAGTGGGATCCTCGGAAGCTATCATGCTTGCGGTCCTCGCCATGAAGAAGCGCTGGAAGAATGCCCGCCAGGCAGCTGGCAAGCCTTTTGACAAGCCAAACATGGTCATGTCCTCTGCTGTGCAGGTGTGCTGGGAGAAGGCTGCTCGATACTTTGAAGTTGAGGAGAAATACGTCTACTGTACGCCAGACCGATATGTGATTGATCCCGAGGAGACGGTCAATCTTGTGGACGAGAACACGATTGGTATTTGCGTGATTTTGGGCACAACTTATACCGGAGAATATGAGGATGCGAAGGCTGTCAACGATCTGCTGATCAAGAAGAATATTGATACGGTTATTCACATCGATGCTGCTTCTGGTGGATTTGTGGCTCCATTCGTCGTGCCTGATTTGGAGTGGGATTTCAGACTTGAGAAGGTCGTTTCGATTAACACTTCTGGTCACAAGTACGACTTACTCTGTAATCCCCGATGCTGTGTTACTAACGATTGCACAGGTATGGTCT
Organism: Lachnellula cervina; assembly: GCA_007825325.1. Taxonomy (NCBI): domain Eukaryota; kingdom Fungi; phylum Ascomycota; class Leotiomycetes; order Helotiales; family Lachnaceae; genus Lachnellula; species Lachnellula cervina. The sequence continues at coordinate 10,299 of QGMG01001150.1, forward strand.
CGTGTACCCCGGTGTAGGCTGGATCATTTGGAGGCAACCAGAATTCCTCCCCAAAGAACTCGTGTTCAACATCAACTACCTCGGTGCAGACCAAGCGTCTTTCACCCTCAACTTCTCCAAGGGCGCTTCGCAAGTCATTGGTCAGTACTACCAACTCATCCGCCTTGGCAAGCACGGCTACCGCTCTATCATGGGCAACCTCACTCGCACCGCCGATTACCTTTCTGATTCTCTGGAGCAATTGGGCTTTCTCATCATGTCCCAAAAGAACGGCAACGGTCTACCTCTCGTAGCTTTCCGTCTCGACGAGAAATCCAACAAGCACTACGATGAATTTGCACTTGCTCACCAATTGCGTCAGCGCTCTTGGGTCGTCCCAGCTTACACTATGGCTCCTCATACTGATGATCTTAAGATGTTGAGAGTCGTCGTCCGAGAAGACTTCTCCAAGTCACGATGTGATCAATTGCTCGCTGACATCAAGTTGTGCATGCAAGTCCTAGATGCTATGGACCCGAAGGAGATTGAAAAGCACAGCAAGCTTATCAAGAGTGTCACTCACTCGGGCAAGTCTAAGCACAATTCCCCTCATTATAAGAATGAGAAGCACAGCTTGCAGGGGAAGACTGGCAAGACTCATGCCATTTGTTAAAGTGGATTGCTAATGAAATGATGTTGCGGGAGATTTTGGAGGCAAGTTTTGGCTGGGACGGATACACAAAATCTTGTTGGGCAGAATATGACGGGTAGGATATTGCCAGATTTTTCTCTAAATAAAGACTGATGAACCTTGAACATTACTCGCGACATTTACTTCCTCCTCTAAATTCCGGTAAAAATTTCATATAAAAAGGAGGCAGCCTATGTCTCCATACCTTTTCTATTCCAGCCCTTTGTAACTCCAAGCCACAGCACTAGTTAACGCAGACTCGCCGCGGTGCGCAACCAAACTTGATTATCAGATTGAGCAGCTTCGAGGATCAAACAAGCCTATGTTGACAGGTTCAATTGTACTTGAACCCAACTTCTAAACTTCACTTTTGGTACTAAACACAAATTCGCCTTTTGCTTTTCATAACAACATTAAACATGTGACCCAGCCCCTTAATTTTGTATAAATTCTATCAATCGTTGCCAACGATCTAAAGCCCAGTCAAGACAAACGAAACAGGAAGCTGGGCTACAGTGGCTTGATCTCTCGAATGTTTATTAAGCCCCTGACTGCCCGCATGCATCGGAGAGATGTTTACGTAAAACTTGGCATTCACTTTCTGGAATTTTACCTAGTTCTATGAGGAGGGCTGACAGATAGTTGCTGTCGAGTTTATGTTTACTGTCAAGTTTGTAGTTGGTTGTAAGAAGTTTAAGTGAATCGTCTGCAGAGTAGAGCGACGGACAAGCGTTGTGCTGTTTGCTCGGGTGATTATTGCGAAGTTGTGTTCTATGCACGACACGAAGTGCTTTGAACACTTGAACAACCCATTTGATACCCTTTCGGGCATGGTTGAGCTTGTTGTGGAGTGGAGGTTTGTGGGGTGAGAGGATTGTTTTATACTTTTTGGTGATGTGTG